>JAQGAZ010000538.1:0-56137 GCA_034692225.1 Polydesmus complanatus | reverse complement strand
TCCCCCCCCCCCCCCCCCCCCCCCAATAGTCTTTCCAATTAATACTATAGAAAGTACTAGGAGTAACAAACTATAAACTCAATAATAATTAGACGAATAATTTGTTAGGCGAAATGACGTGCAACCGTGTAAATACAAATGCTGAAGCGCTTATTCGGGAACTTCTTTAATAGCTAAAACTGATGGAAATTGCTTGGAATATCCTCTTACTTTCCTGACCTTGTTTCAGCGATTTTCCTTCAGTTTTAGCTACTCGGAGTATCAAAGAAGTTCCTTAATAAGCGCCTCAGCATTTACGATTAACATGTTTGTAGGCCTACTTACACAAATTATTGGTCTAATCTGAAACATTAAACCCATTTGAGGTAATAGCAAGATAATATTTATATAGAAGACACTTGCCATTACCTAGTACAGCAAAATTAGATGCATCGAAGTATCATTTTTTCTCTTGAGGTCAAAAATTTCGAACTCGCGTGAACGCCCCTCTAGCGCTACATTTAATTGAATCAATTCTTTTTAGTAATTACCCAAACAAAATGCAGTAATTTTTGGTTTTATTTGTATTTTCAAAAGTGGAAGACTAGTATTTTCAGCGATAGTCAGCGTTTCAAACAGCTGAATTATTCACCTTTTATTTATTTTTCAACCGAATTTACTCGCCAAAAAAAAGCGACAAATAGAATATTCACTGTTCAAAAAATGAAGATAAAATACACGAGGCGATGCAACAAATGAACGAATCTCTCAGAAATGGCGAGGTTTTCTTTTTTTTTTTTTTTTTTTTTTTTTTGTTTTATCTAGCCATACATTTTCCTAGAAAGCGGTTAATATGCTTTCGGAAAGAAAAAAACAAACATGAAGTGAAAAACAACATACGATATCGATGCAAGAGAACAATGTTGACATAGGCCTAATAGCCTCTAGGTTTACAAATAGCGCTATCAAAATAAATAGTACATTTTTTCGCGTTTTGCTAAACTTAACCCTGGAAAGTAACGATACATATGGGTTAGACTGGGAGTAAGGTTGAGAAATCTTCACGTCGATCCCATTTGGATTTTTTCCATCAACCATAAACGGCATAATGTTTGATACAACAAAATTAATTATTTAGCTGTATTAAAATTTTTTTTTTTTGTAGGCTACATGATGCGGCATATTAACCTTGTATTTATTACAAAAGTTAAAATTAAAGCTAGTCCCGTAAAAGTACAGTAAATTCTCAATTATATAATAATTCTCAATTAAGTTGTTGAAAAATGAGGTCCAAATAAATGGAGTTCCAGGCGATGAATAAATTACAAGCTAAGTTTGAAGAAAATGCTTTCTATTTTTCTTTTTTTTTAAGAGAACCGTCTCTCCTGAGTTTCAATTTTCTCCTGCTTAGACAGAGTTGCACAATATTTCTCCATCACAAGTTAATTACAGCAATTAAAATCTAAAGTTTATAAACAAATTTTTGCGCAATAACAATGAGTCATTTTTCAGATTTTCACCAAGCAAAAATAATTTTTGGAAATTTTCATTTAAATAAATCTAACTACCAATAAGTTTTACGTAATAAAATTTGCTCTTATATCAACAAAAGCCCCTAAAATAATTTAAAAAAAATTTAAATAGTATTTTCGTGTTAATCTGTTTCTTTTTTCGGCCGATTTTGGATTATCCGCGAAATTCAGAATCCGAGATTCATTGGCGCGGATAATTGAAAGTTTACCGTATGTCTAGAAAACCATTCACCAAAAAAAACATCAACTTAAATTCTTAGAAACCGTTCTGGAATCCTAAAAGTCAGGGAAAAGAAGAACCCTGTACATTCGATCAGTCACAATTTTCCCAACGTGAGTCTACGTAAACCCCCTACCGCAAAATTTTACATTTTTTGAGCTTGGTGGCAAAAAGACTTTTGAAAGAGGCTTTACAGCTCTCTAGATCTTGGTATTTGAGACTCTGTTTTGTTGACTCAATTTAATATCTGCTTGAAAGACCGCTATTTGGCAGTAAATGATCAAATATACAATGTTCTCCTTCTAGGGTGCCACAAATGACTTTTGCTTCCCTATTCGAAAAAAAAAATGACTGTTGCTTTTCAGTTTGATGGAAACAAGTTTACAGAGAGTGAATCTAGTTCCAACGAACCTATTTCGTTCACACCAAAATGCGAAACTGGTTGAACCCCGTTTCAAAATTCCAGTGCAAACATAGACACATCTACTTTAAAAGTAAGAGCATCCATTTTGAACCCTTGTAACAAATCCAAACTTTGATTAAAACAATCTCATTACTTTTATGCCACACCGTGTATCACAAAACTAGTAATTTACAAATTAATTTTTTTTATTGCCTTTTATAATTATTTTTGTTATAATAAATTCGTTAAAATAAAAGCTTATTCTACACGCACAAAGTTCGTTGAATTGACATTTGACACACGCCATGTCGGATAAAAATAAATTGCAAAATAATATTTACATGAAGAAAAATCCATCCCTATCTGATTCCACTGATGTGGACTATTTGTATGTGCCTGGTTTACAGGGTTAAGACCTCGCAACAAGGATTTACCTATGTGAAGATATGAAGTATGAGGGGACTGATAACAAGTTCAAAACCTTTTATCCGGATGTCACACGCCATTTATTCTCACTATCATCACCATATCCTTCCCTGGTACTATTATATAATGTACACCTCCATATGACATCGTCTTATATGTATACGTCGTCTTCGTTTATAAGTATTTTTTGCTTAGATAGGCGTTATCTTTGGTCGGACAGAAGAAAAAATGCAATAGCGAAGCATCTTACGCGAGCGAATAATAATAAAAAAATATATATAAAGTAGATGTAAGAATAATAAAATAAAATAAAATAAAAAACCAGCGAAATAGAATAGAAAAGAGGAAAAAAAAAATTTGCAAATCGATTTCAAAAAGTCAAAAGAAAAACGGAAAGTTCAAAAGAAAAGAAAAGAGAAATGTGCGAGAAATAAAAAAAACACACAAATGGAAATAAAATAAAATAAAGTGAAAAGGAAAACGATGACAAGCGGAAGCGGATACGGAGTACTAATTCACCAGCTCTATTTTATTTCGAGTAACTCGTATTGTTTACGAGGAAAATGTAGACCGCAATCAACGAATTCACGCCGCTTTCCAAAGATTAAAACTTGTAATAAATGATTTACCGCTACTTGTAAAAATAAATTTTCCACGATAAAAATAAAGAAAGAGAAAAAGGAATAAATAAAAACGTAAACAAAAGATGAAAGCGAGGAAGAAAAGAAAATGAAAAAATGAAAAACGCGTAAACAAAAATGTTGAAAGTATCAAAAAAAAAAAAAAATTACGCGTGACCGATGAAATTGCTAGTATTTTTATCTGGCGATGAAACGAACGAGTTTTTAATTGATTTGCGCGAACGAGTGATATTTTTGAACTCGAGTGTTCGGCGTTGCGTAAAAGAGATGCTGCGTAAAAATCGTTAATTTATTGCATTAGTAAAAAGTAATAACGACAAAACATAAGGTTTTATAGGTACAGTTATATACTCTCGTACGGGAGAAAAAAGAATAATTCAGGAATTGGCTGGAAGAAAAGATAAATAAATAGAAAACTCGGTTAATGAAAGCCAAACGTGATTAAGTTAAATAATAAGCAGCAAGCAACAGTAATGGATTTTGATTCGCAGAAAGACAAACATCAGACCCCGACACGCTTTACTAATAAAATTATATAACAAACGGCGCTAATATGCCTTCTCCGTCATAACCCTCTTCCCAATCCAATTTTTTTTTTTAAAGCCAGCATTTTAACCAGCTTTTCGTGATCAAATCCAATCAGTAATTCCCTTAATTAAAATACACGTCGTGCCCCAATATCTCGATAAATCTCAGTTTTTACGAGTAGATGTTGGGTTTAAAAAAGAAAGCTTTAGATTTTTGCAATAAGATTAATTAAAACGAATTAAAAAGCTCGTAGTAATACAGTATAGTAATAAACAGATAAACCAATTTTTCCAGTTTTTGAGTTAAAAAGAGTGTACCAGAAAAATCTTCTATCGACTTGTGCAAAGTTTATGAGAATGCGGATTTTAGCTTTTGGTTATTCAACAAATAGTGCTATTTTATTAATATAAATCGAATGGCTGTACACACAAAAAAAACTCTTAAAATTAAGACATAAACATTTAAATTTATTAAATTTCTCACTTCTATTTTGAGCTATATTAATAAACCATCTGCACAAAAATGTAGGTATTTTATTAGCCCTTTTAAAAAAAAGTATTTCTAACCCCATTTGGTGCAACACAACATTTACTGTAAATACAGCAAAAAATAATTAAAATACCGTATTATAATCCCAGTAATTATAATTAATTTACGTTCAGTAATTAGTTCTACGCGTTCAACTTGCTTATGTACCCGTGCATGCATTTTTTTAATTGATAATTTTTAATATCAGCGATTTAATTGTTAATTCTCACTTTGTACGCTGCTGTAGTACAACAATAAAGTTTAATTTTTTTGGTTGCACTTAAAAATGCTGAAAAAGCCCGTTTTAATGTTCAGCAACGCTTGTTATACGAACGTTTTTTGTTCCCCTCCTCCCCTTAAGAAAATGTAATAAAAAGGGGACTTACGCCTCTCTCATAACAAGATTTAACGAAGAAAAAGAAAAAGGAGAGAGGGGGAACAGCCTTAAAAAATTCTTTTATTGCAACGTATGTTTACGTATTTTGATCTTTGCCTAACATTCTCCTTTATCCCTCTGAAGAAGAAACCGCGCTCTATAATCATTTTAAAGCAATTTTGCAGCCAGGCTTCTCCTTGTGCGGTGCAATAAGTGATTGCCGTCTTTCAGGGGATCATTTTCATTCTCCTACCGGATTCTCAGGATGATCAAAGGGAAACGAGCTTATCTACGAGCCATTATTATAGGCTTGAATACCTGCGTGTGGTGCTTCCCCATGACCACCCGCATTAACCTGTGGACTTGGGATTAAATAAGCTACGATTTATTAAGAATTCATTCGGCACTTGACTTTTCGATAAACTCAAAAGTTTGCGGCGCAGAGTAGGAAATTAAACGCTATACGCGTAAATTTTACATCGTATTTACCAGCAGAAAACGCTTTTCAAACATAACTTCCGCATCCGTAAACTCATAATCTGAAAAAATCTGGGACAGCATTCGACAATGTTAAAACGTAAAAATGCCGCGCACATTGCGTGACAATGATATGTATTTCCCTTATAAAGTACGTTCGCATTAAAACGACATATTAAGGCCGTACTATGTATTAAACCGAAAAGTTCTTAGAAATCCATCAATCGCTCTTAAGTTTCGTGCTAATTGTAAGTTACTCGAATCAAACGAAACTCGGGATTAAACGTCATCAAATGCTCGGTGCCTTCGATGACGTTATAACCGAGTTCGACTGTTTATGTAAGGTCTATATATATTTTTTTTCTTTCGACTTAATTAAATAGGCGATTCGAAGATCTTGGATTCGATTGAAAATCCTTCAACTAACAACATTCATTAGTCAAAGCTTCCTGAACCATAAAAATCGCGCCATAAAACATATCAAACTCTGACGATGTAATGAGAACAACAATCGATGCAAACCAAATACACCTACTCTCCTCTCTCTCTCTCGTCTCTAGTCACGGGTCTTATTAGCCCCCGGGTCTGAAAGCTCAAATCTTGCGCATGTGTGACATTCAAAGGAGAAAAGGCTTTTCCGGTTTCGTAACGACTCTCGTCTGTTATTTTGTATTAACAAAAGTTTCTTGTACAATTCGCTGGTTCCAACTAATGAAGTTGATGCAAACCAACACTGTTCGATAAAGTTGAATTACTATGCAAACTATTCTATCAAATTCTTCTATCGCTCTCGCCCTCTTTCTTTCTTCAAAAACGCATTCGGATCGATAGTTTTAGCTTTGAATCGATATGTATAAATAGCTTCCATTTATCCGTGGATGTGTATTTCCGTCTTTTTCTTTCTCCCCCCCCCCCCCTCCCTTTTTACTATTTCTAACCCACCCACTCTTTAAGTTTTTTTTTCTTCTTCTGTTGTATTAGAAGGAAATCGCACTGAGCAAATATTTTACGATGAGAGTTAGTAAGAGAGTGAATAATGTATGTAAGACAAGCCGAGAAATTTGACGCATCCTGTATAGAAAATGAACGCACATGTTTGATTTTGTAAGTGATTTAATATATTTATTAGCTACGAAAATAGAAAAATAAATAGTAAAAAAAAAAATTTTTTTTTTTTTTTTGGCTCTTTCTTTCCGGTAATCTGACATCACTTTCAATGCCATACCTCTTTTTTTTACCGCCGATTTAGATACTGTAAAGCGCGCACACACACAAAAAAGCTCAATTTATGGAAAGCAATTGCTTCTTTTAAAGTATTTTGGCAAAAAGAAATGTTTTCTGAAATAAAAACTACGCCATCTTTAATGACTGCTAGCTTTTAAAAGCTACATTTACCTCCGGAAAGAAGAGTAAAAAAAAAAGTTATTCGATGCTATATTATTGCTTTTAATATGTAATTCGATGTACTTTACTTGACATAGTATGTCGTTGAATTGCAAAACACTCGCGGAATGTATTTTTTTAATAAAAAAAGTTAACGATGACTAAAAAAATTAAATAAAAAAAATGGAGTTTTTTTTAGCAAGGAAATCATCTCAAATGTGTAACCCAGATTATACAAATTGCTGTTATTATAATAGGAATCCCTCTTTATTTTAATACACAGTTTTTGTAACACAAAAAGCGCCCACGTAAACGACAACGTATAAAAATGCGAATTGCGTAGGCAGACTAATCCGCTCTCATCGTACGTAAAACTACCACACTCACTGCAACTACCTCACGTAGGATGAAAGTGTAGCTATGCGGCTAGCGTAGGCAAAAAAAATAAATAAATAACCAATAAAAGTTTTTACTTAAGCCTGATTCTCATAACAACTTTTCACGTAAAAAGTGGCGAAGCAGAAACTCTTCAATAAACTTATTTTTATGATTACAGACTCGAGACAATGAGCAGACCCGGATCATGGTCTAAGCAAATAAAATAAATGCCTATAACCCGAATTTTTAAAAGATCCAATTTTTCCCAAAAAAGAACAAAAAAAATCAATAGAAAAATTTATATATTTTTCTCTAATTTACTATTTGTTGCAGGAAGTGGAGCGAGAAATTATCCAATTTTGTAAACAAGGTGAGAGAGGAGGAGGAAGGCCAGCATTATTTTCCGCTCTCAGATACTGAATTCTATTTCACAGGTTAAATTTTTGTTCAAAAAATGTTTGCGCATTGGGCCCCAAAACCATAATCCGGGCTTGACAGCCAATAATAATTTTTCTAACACGATTGCGAAGAAAAAGGATTGTATTCAAAAAGCCGTGAAAGAAGCCGCAGCTTGATTTTTTAACTTGTATAAAAGTTTCACAGTTCAACCAAATAACGCGCTGGATAAATTTTAACATACTAATGCCTATTCAGTCGGCGTTTAAAATGTGAATGGCAAAGCCGGAAATCAATCACATCTAACTAAAAACATTTTCCGCGTTGATAAAATTGTCGCAAGTTTTCAATCTGAAATCGAAAATTTTCCTGTTTTTCTCACGTTTCCGTTGACGTTGGAGAATGCGCAATCGATTAATATCACGATTCACAGTTGAACAATGAAGCTATTTAGCATCATTAGCGTCATTCACTAAATACGAAAATTAAACATACCGTAAAATTAATATACAGTATACTGCATATAAAAAAAGATAAGTTTATACAGAAAATGCAATACCGGTACCGTAAAATGCCTCCAACTTTTTCTAATTAAAAAATTCTGGCAGTTTCAAACTCGAAACATATTTTTCAAATAAACTTAATTCAAGCGCATAATTTTTTTTAAAAAAAAAATTTTTAATAAAAAATTTATTCAAAAATTAAATTAATATAAAAAAAAAAAAAAAAAAAAAAAACACATAAAAAAACAATAAAGATTAAAACTGATCAATGAAATAGTCCAATAAATAGCATTAGAGTGAATGCAGTCTAGAGTTTTATATTGAAAAGAGCTTAAGTCAGGATACAGATTTCAAAAATAAGTATATAATTATTATAATGCTCGACTCTTTATTTCTTTTTTTTTTTTTTTTTAATTCTCGTAAGAGCAATATCGTGAACGATGGCCATTTCTTTCGAAATAATCCCTGTCAGATATAATCAGAAAATTGAGAAAGATAGACGAGCAAAAAAACCCTTATCATAAAAAAAAAAATACTCAGAACCAGCTTTATACTGTATACAGTAGTTTGTACACGAGTGCTAGAGGCAAAAATAATAACATCTGAACTCTTACAAATGATGATTACTTATTCTAACTTATTCTCTAAGAAAACCTTCCAATGATTTTTTTAAATAAAACATTATTTCTATAGTTTAATTTGTTTATTAGCATCTTCTGTTATAATATAGAAAAGAAAATGTATTAGCCGGCCCTGAAAATGTATTAAAAGACCACACCTATTTGTGTGAATTGACCAATCGCGCATCCCAAATTCAATTTCTCCATTGCGTCGTAAGAGCGTAAGCATTGATGTGTACTGTAATGCAGATCAAAGCCATAAAAAGTTGAACTTTTAGTGACTACATAGGCAATGCACACTGCCGTCAAAAGATTGCATTATCAAAGGGAATTAATGATCTACCGACGATCCCAATAGCGCCATCAAATTGTAAATTATCTTGTTAAGTTATCTACTTTATCGATAAACAATAAATAAAAAAAGTTGTCTATTCGTTAATATATTTAAGATTACATCTACATTCAAAAAAAAAAAAAACAGAAGAAAAAAACACGCTGTCAATTTAAATACAGTACATGTAACATCGGAAAAGTGTTAAATTCTTAAATTCCTTTATCCGTAACAGTTGTTATTGTAAAGAAAATCTTTTTAAATATTTAAAAATGAATCTTGAGTTTTTATTTTAATTTAAAAAAATAATAAACAAAAAGTCTGCAAGAATTTTTTGCTTGATTTTCAACTACTTTACGTAAACAACTTTTCTCGTTTTCGTTTTTTCCTTTTAGAAATTTTGATTAAACGCGCTCAATTATTATTATTATTATTATATAACAAAATATTATTTTTAACATAGGCCTACAGTAATTTAAAATAATAATGAATATTAATTTAGCAAAAAGTTTCAATTTTACGTTAAAATGACATTTCTCGCGTGGAAACTTTCATAAAAACAGCAGGTTTTCTTAATAACTTTCAAAGAAAATTTTAAAACAATGCAGTTCAAAAATCTAATACAACATTTTTAGTACAACCAAGTTACCCCCGGTTCAACAAAATTTCTCAGTGTAAAAAAAAAAATCGCTAATACAACGAAGTTCCGCCAATATTATGGGCTTATTACTTTAGAAATCGCAAAATAAAAATTAATATCTGGATGATTTTTTATTACTCCAAAATAAAACTTTTTTCTTTTATGAAATTCGGTTTAGAAAAATTTTCTTTCGTTTAAAACGTGACATTGACGTGTTTAGAACTATTAATAAATTGTCAAAATATCATTTTTCCGCAGGGTGTTTTTAAAAATAATAAAAAAAAAAAAAAAAAAAAAATTACTACATAAAATTGATATTTTTCTTCGAATTATACTCGCAAATTTCGATCGGAATTTATCATCAAAAACTAATTTTAGAAAAGTATGTTTGGCGCCGCAAGTATCAATACGATCATAGGCGCACATTACTCGGTACATGTACTTATTTCGCGCAATAAAAGTAGAGAAAATGCTGATCCAAGTTGTAGTAATAGCGAGATACATTAGATGTACCTTAGTCGTCGTGTTCTTCCTTTTATCACACTACATCGAAGAATTAAAATTTTATTATTATCATCATCGTGGATTTATAGCGGTAAAAGAAAAAAAAAAAGACAATTTTTAAATCCATTTTATGATTTATGCCCTTTTATTCATTCGAGCGAAAATTATTCACGAGCTTATTTCCTACTAAATAGGATAATGAAAAATAACGATAAAAAAAAAAATTTCCCGTGTTTTTATTTCGCAACTTTGAACGTAAAACTGATATTCTCTTACTTTTTCATCGACCATCACCAAGTTTGTCATTTTATTATTCCGGTATCGCTTCTTTTCAAAACTGATTACATCTCTTTTTTAATAAAAAAAAATCAAATTGAAAAAAAAAAATTCGAAATTGAAATCAAGAAATAAGATTAAATTTTATTTAAAACTCGCGTGAATTTTTTTTTTATTTATTAAAAAAAAAAATCAAATAATAGCGTCTGGAATCTAAACATGTCATGTGAGTCTAAATTTCACCTACAATAGCCTACCGAAAAAAAAAAAGAAAAAGCTGAATAGGACTTTAATCTAGCTTTTTCTCCATTTTAAATCAGACGATAAAAATAATAAAATCGAAAAAAAAAGTCTGTTATTACCGTAAGAAAAAGTCTTTCCGTAACAGGTTGAAGAAAAATAATTCGAGTGCTGAGACAGAATGAATGAGTATTGGTCGTCCATCTCTGTTCGGTTAGCCGTTGCGGGTATCTTCGACATTCCGCTTCGTTTCGTAGAATCAATTGCATTAGTAAGAAGTAATTTGTTAAACTCGTATACGAAATCAGCCGTTAATAAAACATGGAATAAGAAGAAAGAAAAAACCAATCGATTTCTCCAATTTAACTTGAACTTTCCTAATTCTTTAAATATTTATGTCTTTTTTTTTAAACGGTTTTATACTTTTCTTTCTATTAAATAAAAAAACAGTTTTCGATGTAAATTCGTTTAAGTTTCATTTAATTTTCAAAGGTCGTTTTGGTCACTAAATGCATTAACACCCTACAGTAAATGATAAAAATTCCAACTCCCAATTTTTCTAAAAATATTGCAGCATAAGCATTTTTTTAAATATGGATTATTTACCGATACACCATATTTTCAAATTCCCTGCATTATAATATGAGTTTTCGTGTACTGCATATAATACAATCGCAAATGCTGTCTACTTTTTCAAGACCGTTTCATGACCACAAAAATCAATGTCTTGCATAGAACAAACTCCTAAAATAATACTTTATCTACATGTACTAGAATTTCTATTGGCGCAAATCTAAAAAAAAAAATAGAGAGAGAGAAGGCCATAGAGAATAAACTTCCGTTATTTGCAGATAAGTTAATTAATACCTGCTGCGAAGGCAAACATCTTCGTTCGTAGCATAGAAACAGTGCAGAAAACTTAAGGTTTCTAAATAACTTATAAATCAAACAATAAGGTCATTATTTACTATTACTGTATTAAAAGCGAGACGTATTCTATGACTTTCGAAATTAATAAATAAAAATTTGTTTTATATTCGATTGCAAGGCGCACGCATTTTTTTTTTAAATAAAAAACCTCATTAAAATATACAATATCTGTAGAATATTTTTATTTATCAGTAGGCCTACATGTATACAATATGCGTGTATACAATTTCACCACACTTGCAATCATTATAAGCATTTTTATCTGCATATAAAATATTTTTTTCATTTTAATGCAGCTATTTTAGTGATATTCATCACTGATTTAGTTCTAGAACGTGAAAAATGAGCCAACGTAATCAATGCTGATTTTCTCGACGAGTTTATAGCGTGAAAACTTTGCTGAACTGACATTCAGTTGCATTTTAACGCTTACCATTCTCAGACCAATATAGCAAAAGACAAAGATGCGGAAAGTTTTAAATTGTAGCACAGTTCTCTGTTCGAGCTAAAAAGTGTGGTCCGAAGAAGCAAGCATAAAGGCAGAGTTCTTACGCAAAAACAAAATTATGTTGTGCAGTCTATGACATAACAAAAAATATTGATAAGAAATCAGAAATGCTTCGATTCTCAGAGATGTTAAAACGGTGCAAACGTTTGTCGTAAAATCCAATAAATTCTGTAAATATCTTAGTATTTATTTCTAGATAAAATACAGTAATAAAATAAAAAATCCATCAAAACCCTTTCTAAAATGTTTATAACGTTTTTTAAACGTTCACATTACGGTAAATAAACGTTAAATTATCGCTATAATACGTAGTATAACTTTATCGATTCGTTTCCGTAGACAGCAAAGAATGGTAGCTTCATAGGTGTATTAGATGTCTAGAGGCGATAACATTTCCAATCGTCGCTGTCCACCCAAATAAAAAAAATAATAAACAACCAAAAAAAAAATAAATTGAAATTAATATCTAATGATGTAGGCGCTTTTAAAACCGAACGATCCATTTATAGCATTTTGCAGAAATTGCCTGCGGTTAGGTGAAGTGGGTGGATTAAGGCGGATAGAAATGGGCGTTTGTTGTCGATTTAGCCAACTACATTCTTCGATTGCGGAGGTGTTAACATATTTACGCTCGGCTTGCTAATTGCAACTTAACGCGCGTTTCATCGATATTGTTATTACATCAATCGATCGTCAAGTGGAAAGCGAAAGAGGGAAGCGGTGAAAAACGGTTACCGTAATTAGTACTTAAAACAAACTTAATTTCCTGCCATTTTTTTTTTCTTTTTCAAGTTTAAATCTCATCATTTATGAGAGAAGGGAGAACGAGGCTCGCATAAGGGGAGATAGAGAGAGGGAGATACAGTGTAGATCGTTATCGACGTTTCATCGATCACTGTCCACGCGCAAAATGCGATTCCAAAAGCAAAAGATTCAAGTATCAGATTGAATCCAATGTAATTACAAATATTTAAAAAAGAGGGGAGAGGGGAAATTTAGTTTGTTTAGAATATAAACAACACTCTTTTAATTGCAAAATCTGAAACCAAATTTTAATTTCAGATTTTCGCATTTTATTTCAAAATTTTATTCTATTTTAAGGCAAATATTAACCTAATTTTAAAACTGTCAGCAAAATATTTGCGGGACTATTAAACAAGCTTTCATTTGCAATCGACTTAAAAATTTCCGATAAAAAAAGAAACCGGTAGCAAAAAATAATACCGGTAATAAAAATAAAAAAAAGAAACCGGATACTGTACTAAAAAAGAAAATAAAAATTTACCTATTTTGATCGTAGCCGTAA
Organism: Polydesmus complanatus; assembly: GCA_034692225.1. Taxonomy (NCBI): domain Eukaryota; kingdom Metazoa; phylum Arthropoda; class Diplopoda; order Polydesmida; family Polydesmidae; genus Polydesmus; species Polydesmus complanatus. The sequence goes on along the minus strand of JAQGAZ010000538.1, from coordinate 43,012 downwards.
GTGAAAATCCATCACGTGCAAAAATTGAGTACGTGCGCCTCACATGCTACGTGAAAATTTGCCAATACAATGCAATACAATACTTTCTTGATAAAAATGCCAGCGACGTCTAGGCCAAAATATTGGAATCAGCAAAGTCAAAGCTCGTTTTAAAAGTGGACCATCGGAACAAAAATGTCAACTCGAAAATATGCACAACCCGAAATTCCAAATCTTTAAATCAGAAAAGAGTTAGGTAAATAATAAAAAAATAAATAAATAAAAAACATCCATGCCTTAGACTGTTGCAGTACAGTACATTGCCCGGATTAAATCAATAAAAGACAAATAGTTTGATAATAAAAAAATTCTTTCAGCTGAAATATGTGTAAAAAAACAACACAAAAATATTCAACTTCCATTTTATTAAATAATATTAAAAAAGAAAGGAAAAAAAAAATGAGTAAATAATAATATTATTTATCTTTTCTTCGCATTCTTTGTTATTCTATCCTACGATATAATATGCAGGTGACGTTGCTATTTCTGAAAATTATACGGAGCACGGGGGAGAAAAAAAAATTCTTATATTTCTAAACGATTAAGCGTAACGTCTCATAATTCGCGTTTCAAATTCCGCAACTTAATTTTAAAAATTTTATACAAAAAGAAACCGTCGAACAATAATTTCAGTTCAGTGATATGCACTGTACTTAAGTTACAAAATAACCCTTTCCAAGTAAAAAAAAAATCTAAACCCTTAAAAAAAAAAAACAATACAAATTTCGAGTAAAAAAAAAAAAAATAAAAATAACACAGCAAAACTCAATAAAAATAGCTGAGTGTAGAATAAGCGAGACAGTAAGTTAACGTCTCAAAAATGTTTGTTTTAAAATGTTGACTTAAAAAACATCGCTATAAAAGCTTTTTTGCTTTTTACGAGTACACCTTGTGCGTACGTATAAGCCGACCGTTACGATTTTAAAATAATATTAATATTATAACGCCATCGGAAAAACCAAATGTTAAAAGTGTCAAATGATTAAATTACATTTTTTACTTACAAGTGATATAACAGTAATATAATCCTAATATATAAAAAAGCTAAAACTCGGATGAAGCTTTATACACTAGCCAACTTAGCCTCTCTTGCCACGGGTAAATCGTGGAAAAGATGGCTAATGTGGGTTCGCCTTATTATAATTAAAATTTCTTCGATGGCTATAATTATTGTATTACTATTATTAATTACTAATCGTTATTTTTCAAGTACTGTATTACATCTATTTTCTTTTCGAAACATCCAGTACTTGCCAGTGGAATTTATGTTTAAAACTGTATTTTACCAGAGGCGTTCACGCGAATCCGAAAACGTCTAGCCTCAGTAAAAGAAAAAAGGTTTGTTATGCTGGTTAGTGGCAAAGATCTACTATTATTTTAAAGTAGTTTCAACGTTTTAGGCCGCGCAAATAACTTGTTAGACTAATGGCGTGCAACAATGTTAGCGCAAACACGAAACAGTGTGTTGTGATGAAAATTCCTGTGAATGGCTTAAAATCTCTCAGGCGCACTACAATGTTAGCATATTGAAACATCCATCTTATAATATTGAATAATATTGACCTAGTTTTAAGCGATTTCCACCTGTTTGGAATATTAAAAAAAGTTCCTGAATGAATAGTGTAGCATTGCCGATTACCATGATGTTTGCACGTCATTTTGTATAAAAAAAAATTATTCGCGTAAGCCAGAACATTGAAATCACTTTGAGGCAGACGAGAAAAAAGTCTCAGAATGGTGTGAAAGACCTTCGTTATAGCCAGTATTTTTTTTTTTAGGTTTAAAATACCGATTCCGAAAAGTTTAATAAATAACATTTGCACTTGCTTATGCCTGGTTCTCTGGACGAATTTTCAGCATGAAACATTTGCCGAACTGACATTCAGTTACATCTCGCCATCATCTGTAATGATGATTGCTTCAAAATATTATTGCGATGCAGTTCGTTAGAAACGACTTCATTAGCAGAGGTCCCAGAGGATTCGTTAACCAAAACGTTATACTGTACAAGTTATTTCACTAAATGCGTTTCGTCTAGCTTAAAGTATTAAATTTCAGTAGTAAAAGTGGGAGTAAAACGGGGCAAAAATTATTTTGTTAAATCTGAGTGTTTCCCTAAAAAATTTACACTTCTATGTTTCTTAAACAATAATGCAAAATTGCAAAAAAAAAATCCCCCCCCACATCAAGATCGAGCAATTTAATTGGTCTATTTCCACCGCGTTAAATGTCTCAACAAGCGATGAATTTTATTTTTGAAACCGAGGGCATTCAAGATTTTTTCATTAAGTTACTTTTTTTAAAAAAAAACTCCAAACATTGTACCGGGTAATAAAAAAATTTAATAATTTTCTACAAAACAAGTTGATGATTTAGCACAGAGTTAAATTGCTAACTTCCAACATTTGGAATTTTTTTTAACCCTATAGTATTTTGATTAATACCGTGGTGGAATTTTTTTTCGCTGAATTTAAAATTTAATTTAGGTCGCGCGCCATTCTACCTAACAATATTAACAAAAAAAACCATAAAAAAAATAGTCTCCTCATGTTTCTGCTTTAAATAAAAATAATAAACGTTCCAATTTAACGCAACATAACCAAAAAAAAATATTTTTTATACCGTAATAAAAATTTTCTTATAATTTTTATACTAAAATTTACATAAATAACAACTTTATACATACAACAACAAAAAAAAATTTCGGTTTTTATCAACTTCTTTCACGCACTTATCGACACGCACGCCTTAACTGTGATTTTTCGTAGTAGGTGTTAATGAATAAAAACGTCTTAAAATTGAATTAACCTTTTTTTTTTTTTTTTTTGACTTTTTTCGTCGTTGTTACTTGTATCGAAGTGAAGGCGGCGATAAGACGGCGACGAAAGTGACGTTATGAATTGTCACATAAAATTAAAAGGCACTTGAAGAAAGGGCACGTCGCGACCGCCACAAGACACGAGTAGCGATTGCAGCAAAAAAAAAAAAAAAAAAATAGGCAGTCAAAATCAATAAAACTGAAAATGGCTAGGAGCTGCTGACTTAAATTACGAGGGGGAAAAAACAATGGGAAAGTGAGAAAGAAATATATAAAAAAAAAAAACTAAGAACCAGTTCACCTTTCTCTCCATCAATTCGCTTCTTTAAAATCGTAAAAACGAAATAAAGTGTAATAAAATAGATTTCGCTTTATCGGAAAAAAAAAACCGCAGCGGAACTCCGGTTATTGGTTCTTCCTATCTCTTTCTATGGTAAAACTTGTTTAAGGCAAGCCCTATATTAAACGGAACCCTGAATGAATCGGAATCGTGGAAATGAATGCAGTCATGGTTTGTTTTTCTAAAATGTTAATTGAAAGTTGGCAAAACTCACTTTAAAAAATAATGATAAAATAATGGAACAATGGAACAAATGATTGGACAGAGTTGGAAAAGTGCCAATGAATTTATGAAATAAACAAAGCAATTAATTGGGAATACATTTATGGGATAAGTCGGATGAAAACCATAAACGTGCTTATACAAATTATTATTAGAGAAATATTAAAATTTTCAACCGGCTTTATTTTTTTTTTAAAACCATCAATAAAGGCGAAAACGGTAAAAACGGAAAAATTATTTAGGATAAAATTTTTATGATTCCGGCATAAACAGGTTTTAATAGATTTTTTTTTCTTTTGATTTGACTTTCAATACGGTAGCTACATTGTTTTATTATCAAATTTGAAATCAGCTTTTAATATTGTTTTGTAGATTAATTAATTGATAAAATGTTCAAAAAGCAAAATTTTTATTTGTAAGAGTGAAAATTAATTGAATTTTTTATTTATTTGATAAAACTGGAATTAATTTTCCCACGTTAAATGATATCAAATTAGAACAAATTTAATTAATAAATTAATTTTTTAAGCAAAATTTAAAATTCTTTATTAAAATATTTAAAAATTCTTATTGTCTACCAAAGTACAAATCAATACTCACAACATATTCAATCTCTTAAAAATCTTTATAAAACCATTTTAACTATTTACGGTTATTTTTTTTTTTATATATAAATTTCTTTGCCATTTCCCTAGAATTTAAAACTTTTAAATTAAAAAGACCGCAAAATCGAGAGTTCCCCAACCATAATAATAGGAAGCCGGAAACAGCAACAGACACTGCATTTTAGACATTTTTTTCCCCCTTTCCAAAATGAATACTAAGAGTTAAGCCGGGATGAAGTTAATCGCGGTCACCCTGTAGTAGAGTAAATGTCCTCCGGCAATATTATTGTTGCGTTAACGTCCCTATTTTTGATGGAATTTCTCGGCCTTTTCGGTTAATTCCGCGTTTTCTCCTTCAACGTGTTTGAAAAGCAATTGAAAGTGGCTAAGATCACGAGTGGGGTCTCGGTGGACAAGGCGACTTACACCTCAATAGGACAATGTGTGTGGCCAAATCGATCGGCGCTCTCGGACAGAAACATAATAACCGGACTTGGTCAACAAACCAACATTTCTCGTTAATCCCAGCTTTCAACCGGAAAACGCGCATACTGATGCCGTATAATTTGACTACGCAGTAGTGTGCGTTAAATAAAGAGAACGTGAAAAGAGAGTTTTAAAGTGAACGAGAGCAGCACACGTTCAGTGTCATAGATAAATAGGAGTTGCGACACGTGTGAGTTGAGCCTAGAGGATCTTTCGTCTATTCCCCAGCCAAATTACTCATGACATTGACAGATGCCTGATATTAAGTGAACCTGAGAACGAGGCGCCTAGAATTGACCACATGACATCAATAAAGCTTGTCGCCACGTCCCTGAGACTAGTCATTTACATTGTTATAAAAATTGAAAAGGAGGTTCCCTATTGGAATAAAAAACCACAATGAAAATCTTTCATTGTCATCTCCTCCTTAACAGAGAATAATGAAAGAAAAACACTTTAATGACGAAATTTTAAACGTTATCAACTTATTTTTTTTAAAAAAATACAGTAATGCGTTTCGGTATTTCGTTTTTCACTGGTGAGTAATTTATTACCGTCTCTATTTGCCACATTATGAAGTGGAACGGGTTCGTGCGGAACCGCTACGTATAGTTCCTGCGTCTGAAAAATTGTGAGAGTTTACCAAAATAGCATTTTCCCCCCTTCAAATTTAAAATAATTATGTTTGTTTCATCTTAAACCAAATTGTGAAAAATTTTTTATTCAGTTTCGAATGAGATTTTGCGTCATTTTGAAAGAATAATAGGTTAAGGAAGTGTTTGAAAGAACCGTTATTTTATCTAAAAAGTGCCGTAATTTTTACTTCCATCTTGAAAGAAATTTTATTTTGTCCCTTAAAGAAATTCTACTTCATTTTTAAAAGAAACTTTCTTTCAACTTGAAAGAAACTTTCCTTCATTTTGAAACCCAGTGCCGGCTCTGACATAAACTAGGCGGGCGTCTATGGCACATGAAGTCTGCCGCAAACTAAAAACAAGTTTGTTAATTTTTCTGAAAATGTTATTAGAATATTATGCAGTGTGGTACTTTCAATCCCGGGGCGTCACTGTTGGTTAGCAATGAATGAATACGTAGTGAACGAGGAAGAAGAGCGGCATTTTGCATAGAGTGCAGAATAGTCTAGAGCCGGGTTCTATTTGATCGAATCAAACTCTCTTGACTCTACAAACAAACTTTCCTTCATCTTGAAGAAAAAAATTCTCTATCGCCTTAAAACAACCTTTCATTAATCCTATCAGAAAATTTTGTTCGTTTTAAAAGGGATTGTACTCAATGTTAAAATAAAATTAATTTTGAAAGTTGCCCAGTTTTACAAAACTTTATTAAATTTTACGAACCGGTAGTACAATATTTACATCCCACCACTGTAAAAAAATTTACTTTTTTTTTTCTTTTTGTCGACGTGTTTCGAGTGCACAATAGAAAGACAAAACGTGTACAAATCTTTGGGATTTCCGAAAGTTCGTATTGATCTAAAAATAAATAAATTTAATAGGAAAAAAGCAGATATTGGCGCTATTTTTTTTTTATTTACACATTTTGGCAAAAATCGATTCTAGGACCTTTTTTTCTGACCCTTTTTCTTTTAGCACATATATTTTCAATTGAAAAACAATACGATATGCTTATTTCTGTGTTAGAATCATTGCTTATTCCATTGCTATCTCGCTTATTTCTTGAACGTGCGCCAAACAAATCAAATAAGTCTATCTTTAGACGAAATTCAAATCCTGGACAATTTTCGCCGTTTGAAGAACAAAAAAATGTTAGAAAAAAAAGAATGCTAAAAGCCATTTCTTCGGAAAAGTTATCCATGACAATTCCAAGTTCTTCAAAAAGTACAAATCGGTAGGGATTTAATGTCTACAAAAATTGGTTCTGTCTGGCTTTTCCACAGCAGACTTGGGTACCGAATAAAAAAGTCATTAAATAAATTTAAAAAAAAATTATTTCAAAGAGAATAAAATTAATGACGGATAATTAAGCTAATTGAAAAGAGCAAGTTATTTAAAAAAAAAATTTACAATAACAATTCTTTCATTGACTTTTTTTAAAATTAATTTGATTAAAAATATTTTTAGCAAAATAAAGCAAAATGTCGTTAATCAATATCCTTTTTTTCTTCAATTCTTAACAAATTTTTTTTGTGTTTTATGAGTAATTCAGCCCGCAATAAAAAGCATCCCAGCGAGCTAATTTCAATATAACTACGTAAATAAAATAATATAATAAAATAAATGTGCTGCAGGAGAATTAAAAGCAAAATATGGTTACAATAAATTTAATGGTTTTATAAAAAATTATAAGGACATAAAAACTAAAAAAAATTAATTTTAATAATAAAAATTAAACTAACAATACATTTATAGAAATACCTTTGTAATAATTTTTTAAGATGTTCCCTTTTCAAAACTTGTTAACATAATAAATTGCAGAAGTTTCCTAACATAACATTAATGAAATCAGGTTGAGTAAATATAACTACGGATTTGACTTTGTAAACACACAGTAATTCACAAACCAATGAACTATCGGTACGGTAATAATAAACGCAGACATAAAAAAAAAACTACTTTGTTGAAATTGGAAAAGATATATGAACCGAAACACCCAGACGCATCAAAAATTACGAACCATCCTTATCCCATTCTTATCCTCTCCTTCATCCAATCAGTTCACAAACTTCGACTATGCGTGGGATTCTTTCGAGTTCTAATTATATTATGCCATCAAAAATTAGCGCACCACCTACGATATAATATCTACCGGAGCGCTTTTTTTTTTTAAATAAAAAGTGACATAATAACCGATTCGGTCCAATTCGAGTACAAAAATATCAGGAAAATATATTACATGCGATTGGCCAATAATCTCAAACTTTCATAAAAATACAAACGCAAGAAAATATTGTAAACTAGATCATATCAATATTGACGCCCATTGAAATTCTTCCAACTGCCACCAAAAAAAATTGACAGTTTCATACTTTTGACGTTCGTTCTATCGACATTTCGCTATTTATTACATGTATAATAAAAACAAAATTTAGAGAAGAGAAAATATTTCTTTTTTTGGGATTGTTGCTAAAAAATCACGTGAACCAGTGTTTTATTTTATATGTAGATAGAAATATAGACAGCGTAGATAAAAAAAATCTTAAATCATCTTCGTTTATGCTTATGTAAATGCCATCCAAGTACAGTATAAGCACAACGCTCACTTTCCATCGCCTAACCAAATATTTAAATAAGAACTCATTTTCTCCAGTATGCACGCCACTATACAGCCCGTAATATAATACCCGTAGTAGGTTTTACAGGATGGTATGCAAAATAAACCTATATTCCACAGCAGTCATTTACTAATAAGTTATGCAAAAAAATAATATTATTAAAAAAAAAAAAAAATAAAGCGAAGGAAATTTTTGTTTCTTTTCCATCAATAATGAACGATGTTTATCTGATTTTGAGATAATTATTCTCGACTTCGGTGTACGCGCGTGTTATAAATAAATTTAAAAAATGTAAACTTCATTACTGACAACACCCTGTATTCCGCGTCACTCGTCGACATGTAAAGAATCAAAATATAAAAATAAATAAAAAAAATAAAATAAATAAAAAGTCGAATAAATTCGAAAATAATATTGACATCGCTTTCTATTCGCCTCGGTAGTCGCTGGCGTGTAAATTCATAGTAAAAGCATTTCAGTTCATATAAAAAAAAAAAAAAAAGTATCAAAAATAATAACTTTGAATGGGTGTCAAAAAAAATTTTGAATTTTGAAAGGAAATCCCGGCCAAGCTAAGAGAGTCGAGGGGAAAGTGTCAATCTTTTTCGGAATGTGCAAACCGGAAATGACTGGATATTTTTATGTCGGCGCATAAAATCTCCACGTCCCTCGTCCTTACTGTTCCCCCAGCGAAGAAGCCCAGAGTCTATTGTTTCGATCGAAATAGCCTCCCTTATTCGAAATAGTTCTTCGGAACAGGAAATATAAAAGAAAAGCAAACGATTCTACCGAAGTTGTAACATCGCCGAACGAATAACGCGAAACCGAGAATTCAAGTTTATGAATAAGTATGACAAATTGTTTTACAAAAAAAAAAAATATATATATTTTTTCCCTCAAAATAAAAAAAAAATTAAATCACAAGAATATATATTTTGTTTTGTAAAATACTGTCTACTATCGTATATAGTTGATGGATTTTTATTATTACTGTATTATTAAAATTGTCAAGTAATACTCCGCCCTACGCGCATTTACAATATACTCGTATGCGGTTATCAATAAGAATAATATTATTTTGCTGCAAAAATAGAAGAAAAAAAAAATTGATATGTATTTATACGCCAAAGTTTTCGGTTCGATATGGCCTACTCCTACGCAAGCTTTTAGATTTATTTTTGGCAATACATTTCGTATATGAAAAATTTCCATTTATTAAAATTCGCAGTAAAAAATAATGTAATTTTAATGTATGAAAAAAATTTTACGTTCGCACCGAAAGTTGCTAATTCACTTTTCACTTGTCAAAATTTATTCGTGAGCCATGCAATACTCGTCTATAGACTACAATAATAATTATGCGCGGTGTCCGTAAACAAAACAGTACCCCACTGAGTTCGAATTAAAACCTTTTAATAATCTAAATATTTTAATGACACGTACTATAAACCATTTTTTTTTAACATTTAACATTGTTCTATTCTGTGTTTAAGTATCCTTTTCCGGTAAGCAGCAAAACCAGTTTCCAGCTTCATCGACACTCTCCCTGCCTCAGCTGCATCCAATCACTTTCCATCACTCGTTCTTTTGTCTCGTAATGTTGTAAACCTTTTCTAGCATTAGCCTACCCTCATATTCTACCTAATTTAAGTCTGGGTTATTTGAAGAAGAACGCCAACGTAAGATACAGACATGAGACGAATTCGATGAAGCTGGATTCAAAGTAGAGTATAGTGGGTGAGCATGATGCGATTGCTCTGCCGGACTAGAATATTTAAAAAAAAAAAAAAAAAAAAAAAACAGAATAGAACAATTAAATGTTGAAAAAAATCTTTAAGGTGAAGTTTGTCCATGTGCCATTAAAATAATCATTTTGATTATTACTTTGCTTAAATTGAATTTTGTTTTTCTTAATAGGATATATGGCTTAGTTTGTCATAATATGGTTCTTCAAATAACCACTTGTTCTGTTTTAAGAAGGAGAATAGATTAAATCATGTCAAAAATATCTAGCAGCATCCAATTAAAAAAAAAAGACAACAAGGATCTACCGCGTAGAACAAGAATCACTGCATTCCCAAAGTATCAGTTTCCATTCTCTCGAATTAATTCTTATACAGTAGCTTATTTTTTTTTTTTTGTTTTCTTTTAATAAGAATTATTATTATTTATTTTTTTTTTTGAAATAAAATAAACGTCGAAATAATTAGCAAACATAGTAAAGTTACGACTTAAGTAAACGCTTGAAGAGAATATGAAAACAAGATGAAAGTCAACAAAAGCCATTTTCAACTAATTGGTTTCCGTAGACAATTTTTTGGGTACTAAGGAATCCGGGCTCGAGGAAAAGTCACATACGAAATGAGTCGTCAAAATAAAATGAAGTTAAGCCGGAATCAAGCGATCTTAAATGATGCTTCGCACGAAGATAAATTCGGCTAGGAAAAATCATACACGACATAATTATTCCGGAAAAATTAAAAAAGCGAGGAAAATTATTAAAATAAAGCATATACGAGTATAATAATATACGTAAATGAGATGCGATGCGCAATCACGTGACAGCTGGGAGAAAAGCCGATTAAGTCCATTTTTTAAATTAATTTATTTTTTTTTATATAATTTCTTAAAACTTTTAAAATAAAAAAAATATATAATGAGATTGCGGTATTTAATCTAAATTTTATGGTAATAATTTTTTTTTAAAGAATATTCCCAATTGAAAAGCGACTACTGTACACTCTACTGTATAAATCCCTTTTTGCTAATTTTGACGGACTTAAAATAATACTGTATTTAAAAAAAAAAATAAATAACATTTTTAGAAGTAATTTTTTTCCAAAAACTAAATTTTATCTTTCCATTTATTTTACATGCATTAACATATGAATGAATGAGAATTGCATGTACAGGGTGAAAGTTTGCATTAAATGGGGGGTTAAAAATGCTTCTTTTAAAAAGGCTAATAAATGCAACAGATACCAGATTATTGCGCAGGTGAATTACTAATTTAATTCAAAATCAAGCAGCGGAAAAAATTGAATTTCATAAACTCAAATTTTGATATCAAAATTTAAAGAATCTTTCTGGTAACTCAATTCAACTTTCTCGTATCTCAAAAGTGAAAAAATTAAGTTGTCTGCTTATTGATGCAAGCTCTTCAATTTAATTGCAAATTTGCAATAGTTCCATTACTGATTGCAAATACTGTAATTATTAAAAAAAAAAAAAAAGTAATAGAATTTGCGTAATAATTTAATAATATTTCTTTATACTGTATAGGCCTACGGTATTATATTATTCTTATTGGATTTCATATAATAATACTGAATGCTAATTTTTGATTTTTTTTCGAGATAAATAATACTTTCCTTAATAAGACTTTTATTAATTCATTAAAAAAATTTTTTTTGAAATCAATTTTTTATTTAATTTAGTGGTTTATATTAAAAGTCGGTTTTAATAAATTCAAAAAAAAAAAAAAAAAAGAAATTTTGGTTTCAACTTAATTAAAAATCAAATGAAAAGTTCCGAGTAATAAACATAAATTCGTCTATACACTTAACCAGCTTAAATGGCGCATCTGTACATTGCCATCTGAGTTTTGCGGTTTCACGATGCATTTTTCCCCCCTTAAAAAACGCCGTGTTTGTAAAACTCGTTTATAGATCGAACAAACCAACCCATTTCCTAAACATGTAATAACCAACAAGTTGCAGGTGTTGCCAGAAAAATTTGCTTCATAAATAAAAATAATAAAATAAGGTTTTCGCCAGTCTAAAAATAACTGAAAATTAACGCATGCAGCCATCATCAAGCGTAATAAACGTAAACAGCGATTAATAGTGACTTAATAACGGCTGCAACAATCAATCAATTCCTCTGTTTCCCGAAAAACAAGACTCGCGTATTTACACGTAGCGCCAAGTTTGCACGTGAAACAGATGGGAGTCGAACATCAAGTGCACTCACAACTACACTACTCCGGTTCACGTGTCTCACCAGATGGTATAGATCGGGCTATTAGCAACTAAGCTTCAGCGTCAAATAGCATAGAGGGAAGCTCCCACTAATTAATAATTAAGAGGAACTTCCGTTTACCACCGAAGGTAGTTCTCGATTGACCTCTGGACAAGAAATAACTAACAGGATTTGACTCACTTTTTTTTCTATTATAAAACCATACTGCTAATTAGCTAAATAAGCTATTTAATTAAATGATTTCGCTGGCTTTGTTCGCTCCTCTTTCTTTTTAACTAATGAGCTGTCAAACATTTCACCTTTAGTTAGAATCTAGAGGCAAAACGTGAGCTTTTACAGAGAAACACTATAGTCAACAATAATTAAAGCTTATTAAAAATATTAACTAATATTAAAATAATGAGGGTTTTTTTTGTTTCTCCTTTTCTTTTAAATGAGAAAAGATTAACTACTTCGTAAAACTTTATTTAAATTAGCTTCTAATTATACAGATGAATATTAATTAGTTATCAAATAAATTAGCATAAATAAATTATTCGCGCCTAAGGGAGCAATATAATAAGAATCAGCTGCGCGCATATTGCCTGCTTAATTTAAATTCCCGGTTTAAGTTGCGGTATAGCAGGCTAATAAAACATTAAAAAATTAATTAAACGGCAATAATTTTGGGAAAATGGTAATATTGGAAGTAGGTGTTCATCGGATTTTATTTTTACCCAATTCATTTAAAAATAAAAACCAATAAATTTTCACGAAATGATTAATAATTTTTATTAAAAGATTATTGCTTTTTTTTAGCGGTGTAAAGCTGTGTAAACTTTTAAGCAATTTTGAATCATCACCCCAATTTATAAACAGAACAGAAAGTATAACATATTACAGTGTACCGGTATTTGTATTTAGTTAATTAGTACATGTACAGTAAAAGTAACATCGGGGAGGTGAAGGCGAGAAAGAGAGTCCGAGAAGGGCCAACATGCCGCCTAGCTTTGAATAATACCTACAGTATATTACTCTATTGACGTATATAATTAAATTAATTAATGAAAGGCCTGCAACAATAAGCAGATAAGACAATTTATTTTCCATCTATTAACACATGTATGAGTGAAATTTTAATGTAAAAACGTCGTTTCTAGAAAGCGGAATGAACGTTTAAAGTTTGAAGCATGCCTTGTTTTGCACCAAATGGGGTTAAAATTGCTCTTTTATAGGGTCAATAAATGCATCAATTATTTAGTTAATGTGCAGTAGGCTTACTAATATAACTCCAAAAACAACTACAACATAATTTGAATTTCAGAAACTCAATTTTTTCATCTAAGAATTTTTCTTTACAGCTTCATTGAACTTACAAAAAAAAAAAAAAAAAAAAACTAACGCTATTCATTTTGTTGAATTATATAAAAACTAAAAGCCACAGCTTCATAAATTCTGCAGCAGTCGATAGAAGATTTTTTGTAGAGTATCTATTAAGTTCACCCTTTAACTCAAAAAGTGAAAACAATGGAGATGCCCGCTTATTTGCGCAAGCCCTTCAACTTCACTTAATAATTCAAGGCAAATGTTTTATTAAAAAAAATATGACTACATATACGAGATAAACGTTAAAGATATTATTTGGTTTGCCAAACAGTGATCCAGGTTTAGTTAACATTCGTATAAAACCATTTTCAACTACTTAAAACAAGAAATTAAACTAAAGCGAACATCATTAATGGTGCATTTCTAGGTTCTGCGCATGTGCGCACCTTTCTAAAACTGGTTAAAATTTTGATTTAATTCTTAAAAAAGATTTTTTTTTTTACAAGATTAAAATCGCTTAATCTAGATTAAAACCCAATCCGAGGATCGGACTATTTTAAATCGTTATAAAAACTGCCGATAAAAATATGACAAATTTACTACAATGTTTCCATAAGCATAAAAAATAAAAATGAACGCCGATAAATTATTTCAACGTCCTCCATTTACGTTACGGATATCGTTAAAAACGTCAAATTGAGCATTCACGTTCCAACTTTCAAAATCTGACAACGTCTACTTCCGGCTTTTAGCCAGTGTCCGAAACATTTATTTCTATTTTTATATTTCAAACTAGAAATAGATAAATCGCTCCCTTCTCATGTGTGCAATTCTTTATGTACTATACTATGCAAATATACATACAGTGTACTGTGCTTGTGCTTCGATGTACACAAACTTTCAGTAAGACTAATTTCCTTCCAGTCAAAATACACAGTTTACGAATAAATTATAGCAAAATAATTTAGCTCACAAAAGACTCAAGTACTGTTTTCAAAAACCTTCAAAGCTAATGTACTCCATAAATTTCTAAATAACCTAATGACACCATACGACTCGCCCCGTTCCAGTGTCTTGTTTCAATGTTTACATGTTTCTGATTAATAGTTTATCACTTAATTAGAGATTTAATATTGAACTAAATCTTAAAAACAAAAAGTGATATTATCTATTTTAATTATTTTCTTCTTTAATTGATGCTTATAATCTTTTGAAACGTTTCATTTGAGCGCTAAAAATTCACCTAAACGTTTGAATAAAATTTATTCGAAAACCGGTTTTTTTAAAATAGAACCAACTGAAAGATATCCGAACGCGTTGTGCATGAAAGCAAAAACACAAAACACCCTGTACATGTACTACACTTTTTCATTTTACTGTCGTCTTTGGTGAAGTTCCCGAATGGAATCGTAAAGTAGCAATACACTACCAACTCCCCCTCCCATTCCCGCAAATTACAAAGAGACATAACACTCAACTCTTTTTCCTTAACTATCTCAAAACTGACACTGCAGACACTAACGTTAAACAGAAAGTGGCTAAGCTTAACGCAAAACATTTTCATTTAATTATTGATCTCGAGCACGTCTGTAGCTCTTGACACGGAATAGTAATCAAACTTTGAAGAAACAAAGTTAAGACTTATCTTTTTCATTATTTCTAAGAGGATTGTTACGTATTCAAAACCTATTCTACCTCTTAAGACTAAACCGTAAGATCTTGATTTAAAGAGGGGGACTGGAAATTGTGTACCGGAAATGCAAACGACGCTTACCTAGAATAAGTATACATAGTTTAAAGAATCGAGATTGAATTGCCGACTATCAATTTGAAAGTGTGCGCCAGAGTTTATTCAGATTCCGTGATTTACGATCTTCTTTTCCTACTACTACTACTACGCGTGAGTTTGGAATTGAAAAGTCATCAATATAGCTTTTACAAATGACGCTCGTGGAATTAAATTCTGACAGCCGTCGATTTCCATCGACAATCAAACCGAAAATATAATAATAGAAAATGCGAGTTAAAGCCTTTTTTTCCCCCCCTCCTCCTCCTCCTCCATTCGGTTTATCGTGAGTGATAGCTCGTGCAAACATAATGCCAAACTTTTATCGGAGTAAAATTTCCATTTGAATTTAATTACAGTACACACTTTTCATCGCTATTATTACAAAAACTTGATACAATAAGGGAATCGATTTCCCCATCGCTGTTAACAATTTTCTACCAATTTAACTTTAAATATTGTACATTTTCTAGGCATAATCATACGCGCATTATAATACTGTAGCTCAACTTTAGTACATATATAGGCCTACTGTAATTTGATCTTTACGCTCAAAAATTTTGATAAAATGAAATCGTTAAAAAAAAATTAAGTTTATAGGAATTCCAAAAATAACAATAATAAAAATATTAATTTAAATACCATTTTTTTTTTCTCTCTTTCTCGAAAATCATTCGTGAACCATGTTTCCCACTCGTAAACAAAACTCATGAAATATCATCCATATATTTTATTTTTAGAAATGATTTTTTTTTTTTTTTTGGTAGAAAGTTTAAGAGTTTGTCTACAAAAAATTTAATTTCGTTGTCCTAAAATCGATTAACGTAAACAATTTCTATATTTTCAATGTAAACTTTCAAAACATTTCGCGACGTCCAATTCTTTTTTATAATCAACTTCGTTTCATATTTTTAAAATTTACTTCAAAATAATAAATTTTAATAATTTAAAATTCTATATTTATATATATATATATTTTTTTAAAAAAAAAGATAAAGTTCAAAAACAATGTAATTCAGATTTATTACATTTTCCCAGTAATTATCGATTATTAATTCAACAAATAAATTTATTTCTGAAGTTTAAAAAAAACGAAATATATATTAAAGAGAAACGAAACGTGATTATAAATATGTATAATTATTATCCTTAAACATCATTAGTACGGTACCATAAATTACCAATTTCAATACCCACGGGCGTAAGTCTACGATAAATCAAAGAGATAAAAGAGGAGACACACAAAAACAAAAACTACGACATCTAACCGGAAGTGTACTCACCGATCGATGCTGATGGCCATCATAGTAAATACACTAGCCGCCACCGATAGTATCGCCACGAAATTACTAAACTTGCAATAAGCGTCTCCGAACGGCCAATAGCCACTGATCATGAAATAAAAATTAAAAATAACGTTGAGCGTGGACACCATAGTATCAGCCACCGATAGATTGACCAAGAAGTAATTGGTGACGCTCCTCATCCGCTGATGACTCAATACAATCCAAATGACGATCAGATTGCCACCAGTGGCCACCACCACCATCACACCGAATATAATACTCCACAAAATCACCGCCCAAAACGACAGATTATAATTACTGACCGATGGAGCTTCCGTTTCGCTGGCGTTCAAAACGGAAGCGGCGGCAGACATTGATCCGTGAACTGTCATCAAATTAGCCAACACGCAACGGTCGAAATAAGTCAGGTTAAAAGAGGTTGTTCCGTTGGGGTAACAAAAGGTGGAAAGGGCGCGAAATAAGTTTTCGCCGACGTCGCCCAACGCCAGCGTCACGTTATCGTTCAGCGACGATAAACGTTCGCATAAATCGTCCAAGTCCAAACTTGTAGGAAACTCGTCGAGGGAATAATTTTGACATTTTGATAAGTCCATTTTTTCTCTCTCCTTAATATTTAAAAGGACTTATAAATAGGGCTTAGGATGTTTTGCTGGGTACCAAGTGTAGTAACTCTGTTTGATGTATGATAGCGGAGCGTGATCGTTTGACGTTGACAGCCTCGCCGTACGTGATGCGTGTTCAACTGTACCTGTTACGTTCGCTCAAGTGGATTCAGCGCCTTTCCACACTCATTCGCCGCTTTCCGCTCAACATCCCGGGCTTTCGACTCAACCCAAACACACAGCTCGAGCTCCTATCATAAACGTAGGAGAAGGAAGAAGAAGTACGAGTAGCCATCTAGCGGATCAAGCTCAAATACCACTCTCGTGCACTTTGCTCTCTCGCTCTTTCGCTTTTTCACGCCTATCGCGTAATAATTTTCACACCGAAACAAATGACCGTTCGTCAAAAAGTTATTTAAAAAAAAAAAAATATAATCTCGGAGAAGAAGTCTCGGAGAAATAGTTCTCTTCTGAGAATTCTTCAGCGAATGGGGCAAAAAGGCGTTTTACGCGCAGGTATTTTAAAATTTAAAACCGTAACTGTACGCAAAGTTTATTGAATCGTTTCAAGCACTAAAAATAATCTTTTTGTTTTAAAGGAATGGCGCGAGTATAACATAGGGTAGGAAATAAATAAAATTTATTTTACGCAATTTTAAATTTCTATACCGGTAAAAAAAAAAATGAAGAAAATAAAATGTCTTATTTATTAAATTTTGTCGTTTAAGAAATTGGGAAAACTTAATTCGTTTTACTTAAATTATTAACCGATAAAACTAGATAAAATACGTGGAAGCTTAGTACAGTATTAAAAAAAGAGCTGTAATTAAACGCATAATTATAATATTACATGTTATGCAAAATTATGTACAGTAATTCCTTGGGGGAAAAAAATTAAATGATTTTGATAGATCTACTGCACATTGTATACTGTAGTGTAATACTGTGTGATTTATTTTTTATTATCCACTATTAACCAAAAAAAAAAGAATACTGTAATCTTTCAAATTCCCCCATTTCAGCAATAAAAACTAAATTTTCTCCCATCCGTGATAATTTCCCTAGTACAGCAGGAATTCCACGGTGCATTTTTTTCTGCATCAACTTTGGTGTAACTACTTGTAGGCTACATAATTTCATACAAAAAAAAAATTATAATAATCGGCGATGTAAATTACACTTTGCGAGATAAGCAACTTCGAAAAAAAATTCCCTGATTTTTTTTTTTTTTTTGCCGGTAATTTTCTTTTTTTTTTTTTTTTTTGCTCCATTTGCTTAAAAAAATTAATCAGTTAATAGCAACAACAACAACAAAAAAATTAAATGAGGTAAAAAAATAATGTTATAGCTAAACCTATAGTAGCTGTAGTCAAATACAAGTCAATAAAATGTGTTACTTTTTTTTCCCCTCTAAAATTGAGTTAACCGCTATCTACTTTAAATTTCAAAATATGCGTGAAAATAGTTGTAAATTTACGACTAAAATGCATGCTTAAAAAAAAATAATAAACCTGCTATCAGTATTAAAATACTACGAATCACGTGGTTCCAAAATCATTCGTACCAAAGATCACTTAACACCCATCGATTACCCCTCTTACTCGCATTTTAAAGACGATGAAGGTTGAGAAAAACCTTGAAAAGCCTTCAATCTTTTTTATTAAATGGAAGCTCGTAAAAGATGCTACAGTGTGTATTACAAACCCTGACATCTTGACAACACATAAAATGGAGAGAGTAAAATATCTTTAAAACGTTAAATTTATCTCACACAACAAATACGACGCTGTACATGTCAAAAAATAATTCCGTACAGTGTGCGTACTGTACAGTATTTAATAGAATTAATTAATTAGTATGACCTTCAATTAGCAGATTATTTTAAACGTCGAAAGCATTTTAATATTTGCTTTATAAATAGTCTACCTACCGCATTCTTTCATCAACGAATCCGCAAATAACTTCAATTTTCTTTTTTAAAGTTGATGAAAGTATTTCTATTGACACAAATTAATTCATCTAATTAGACGGAAAATGTAGGTTTATTATTCAATTAAAATTATTTTGAAAAACTACTTTTCAAAAAAAAAAAAAAAAGAAGAAAAGAAATAAGCCTATTGTATATCATACTTATTAGGTTTTCATAGCTTAAAAATAATAAATGCTATCAGTGCAAGTAGTGTTAAAGTAATTTGGTAAATTCTTTATGCGCCAACCGAGGAAATTGGGTTCATAATAATATTCTTCTAAAGAAAAAAAAACGTAATTTTAAATTTTAAGTCATTCGCTGATACGACCTTTTAAAGCGTTATTCCTCGCGTTGAAAAGCAACGAAACGACAATTGCCCGTTAGGCGATAAAGGCAAAAAAAAAAAATTCGATTTTTTTTCTCTTGTATTGTACTTGGCGACCATTAACGTTACCACAGAAAGTGTTAGTGTTTACAACGCTTCGTCGTTTCCGCGTTTGACATGTGACGTGCCGTCAGAAACGATGGTATATAACTTCCACACAAATAGGCAGCAAATAATAAAAATACCGAGATATTTCAAATTGTGCAAGTTACCCTTCCTTAAATAATGCTTATACGCGCTAAATGCGGCTGTACAGTACTTCAATTTAGAAAACTCGATTAAAAGTGTTCCGTATATCGCAATTTTCTAGTTATTGAACCAAAACCAATGCTATTTTCGCTTGTTCGTTTCAATTAAATACTACAAGTTAAACACTGCGTTCAATTTTTTTTAAATTCAAGTCTACTGTATTCGGTTAAACCGATAAAGGCATAACACGTGCGCGATGGGAATCCAGTGTTGTCTCGAAATTATTCAAACAGCTTACACCCGCTCGCTCTTCTTGCATAGTAAAGGATTAAAGAAATAACTTGAGAGAAACTATGACTCGGCCCACTGTTTTCCCCAAGTATTCTCAATTCACCTGCTTAAGCAAACAGAACGCGCGTTAAAGAAAAAAAAAAATAAGTCAATTTATAAACGTTTTCAAATCATCCGAAATGAAAAATGCAAACAACCGGCACGTGAAAAATTTGCGTACAAAAACGTTTTTATCCATAAATACACGCAGGAGAGAGAAAGAAAAAAAAAAGCATAGAAACAGAATACACCATGAATAGGAATTATCACCTAAAATGAGAACCTACCTCTTATTTTTTTTTTTGATTAGAAAAAAAACAAAAAAATAAATCGAAATAAAATTATCAGCTGGTTGACGAAATGAAATTACTACCGTAAATGAGAAGAGATAGAGGTTATACCCAACAATAAAACTGTATTAAAACGCTCCAGAGAGTAATAATAAAAAGCTAGTTCAACATCAAAAAGCCACCGACCTTAATAATTGAGTAAATTAATAACAAATAACTTAATCAAATTTAAAATAGACAAAAAAAAAACAAAAAGCAAACTTTAATAATTATACAGTACGTGATCTCAAAATGTTTTTGAAAATATACCGTAAAAATATCCAAGTGTTATTTTTTCGCATCTCAATTGAATAAAAAGTAACGCATTTCAACTAATTAGTTTGAGTGTAAAAACGCATTTATTTCAGTTAATTCCCTTATAGTTCTATATCCATTTACGCTCATCAACTTGATTTATTTTCCTTTTTATTTTCTTTTTATTTTGCGTACAGCGCTACCCGTATTATTAATTAGATCTCACTCGTTACATCAATCGAATAATAAATTACCTATAATTGCGTTAATTAGTCGAATCTATCTCCCTTTCAACGAATCAATATTAATGGTGTCGACGAGAGCTCATTAAAATCCCCAAAACCACTACCGTCGGTGGCCTTTTAATTCAATTTCGTGAGGTCTGAACGCAATCAAAAAGCAACAACTGTTGTATCTTACTCAGTCGTCGGAGCTCTAGCTATGCTGATTGCATTCGGGATTTCCGAGCCCAACTGTACGGTACCTTAGAGATTAAATAAAAAAGCACGCAGACCATCCCCGGCTAAAAAAAAAAAAAAAAAAATTATTAACCGGACTATAGCGTAGATTTTCGTCGTGTTTTTATGAACTTGTTAGCTTATTGTAGAGGGGGAGAAAAAAAAGCAAACGTTAAAACGAAGCAGCAGTAACGATATTACGTGTTTATTCACTCGTGACAGGTAGGTGGAGTCAAGTGCCAGCCAAAAATAAAAGAGTTTTCGGTAATGGGTGATCAATCAAAATGTACTGCATTATGAGTTTTTTTGGCGCCGAAATCTCAACATCGACTTTATTGACGTTTTTTTTTTTTTTTATTTATCCCCCTCTCTTCTTTTTTTCTTCTTATGTTGACAATGCCACTCACGTTCCAAAAACACGACGACCATCACCGAGTGAAGAAGAGTGGGGGATGTAATTTTCTCCGGCAGAAAATCTATCCAAATAACGACTAAATTGCTATGTTTTTTTTTTTTTGCTTTTCGTTTCTATCCTTGTGTCCATTACCCTCAATAAACATCCACTCGAAAATGCATTTCCATCAGATGTAAACTACGGTAAATAATTTACCTTTCATTCAACAAAAAAAAAATAAATAAATATTTTTGCTTTTGAATCAAAATTTTCTCCCCACTACTTCTACTACAACTACATGCAGCCTACTACTACTAGTTTTTTTTTATTTTTTTATTTGCATCATTTGACGAAATAAATATGTAATAATAATTCGCTGCATCTTCAAAATATTGAAACGATCGAAAGAGATAACGACATGTGCGGATTCCTCTGCATCGCTAAAGTAAACAAAAATAAGGCGCAAACAAACATCCGGCAAATTATACTAATACACGTTGCGAACGAATGCTTATAGGCCGATGCAGTTAAACGCCGATATAACGAAATTTTTTTTTAAAAAAAATTATATTTAAGAAATGTGGATCCTTTTTTTCGAGTAGCTAACGTTGCAAATTTTATTTGTAAAGCATTAAAAAGCCATAAGTCTGAGAAACTGCCATAGTATTCTATGCTTAAAACGTATACTTCACCCCTTTTTATAAAATTAAATTTTCTTATAATACTGTACTGTACTCGAAAATTGTATTCATAATTTTTTAACATTTTTTTGAAACCCGTAACTACCGATTTTAATGCTCCCACCAAGGCTTTCTGACAGGCAATTCTAAAAACCCGGGTTTAAAAACTAGGTAGATTCCCTATTTTATCGACTTGACACCTATCACAATATATTTAGTACATTATAGTCAAAAAGTAAATTACCTATAGTAGCTTCTATTATAATAATAATATACTGTACAGTAGTAGCAGTATTTAAGTGGCGGCATAGTGCGAAAAGCTCTGACTCGTACGACCTCATAAAATTAAATCAATAAAAATCAAATCAAATAAGATTACAAGTGGCTAAGTACGGTTTAAATCATGAAAATTGACAGTTTTATTGCAAACTGTTTTATCATAAAAGAGTTTTAATTTTTAGCAGATACATGTATTTGTTATAACGTGATTGTTGAAATTTACGAATAACAATTTTACTGTAGCCTACATATTTGACGGGCTATAAAACGTTAGGAACGACAAGACGAATTCCAAACGTACAAAAACTTTAATATTTTATTATAAAATGCAAGACTCAAACTTTTCCCCAATATTTGTAATGCAGATAACAATAATATATGCAGTAATCAATATAGCCTACTCAATTTAGAACCGTAAAAATGAACTCCAATTTTAACAATCTTTCTTATAATATCTCCGCTCAACATACTTTTTAAAAAAAGTAACATTATTTGTTGAAAAACATGAAAACTATAATCCACAATTTCATACATTTTCCATCACTACGCTATAAAGTACATTTCTTTGACATAAAAAAAAGTGGAATTATCTGCCTATTGCTGCGAGCACTTCAATTACTGTGTATTTATTTAGTCTCCGAGAGCAATAGTCTCCAAACAAAAAAATAGATGCAATAAATTGTTAAATTCATTGTTTAATTCATATTGTAAAGATATAAATTTAAGCTGTTTTATCAGCTTTTTTTCGATTTTGACATATATTTATAATAGTACTGTAGTATCCTAACCTCATTTTTCAATACACTCTGCGTTTTCAATCGCCAGATTTTTTATAACGCAAGTCTTTTTCAGAATCGCATCTGTCTCGTTATACAACGACGCGCATTTTATTCGCCTTATTTATGCATTTCCTATTGATTTCTGACACACTTCGATTCAACAAATTTTCGATACTATATAACAAACAAAAATTAGTCGTCGAGCTCAATTTCGTTGTATCGACATTTCTCAACATTTCTAACAATCTATCGGCTAGTCCGCGCTATCTCCATCGCTCTATGATATATCGCAATTCAGACGGTAACCGCACATGCAAATCCGACGAAGATGAAATTGCTGTTAGGCACGTACGGGCGACGATGGTGGTGTGGTGGTCGCGGGCGGGCGTCATAATTCTTTCCGATGACGTCATCTTAGAAAACGAACAACAAATTCACGCGATTTTAAATTTTGTAGCCATATGTAAACACCAAAAGCAACAAATTGAGCAGCAGTCACGTTCATAAATTGCTCCTTGAGTACACAAAACGTGCTCCCGTTAATATGTAAATATTATGCTCAATGCTCTTCAGGAGACTTAGGCCCGCAACAAAAAAATAAAAAACGAAATTCGGTGCCATTTTTCTGCTTTCGGTCTTATTAAAATAACGCCAAATATAATATTGTAGGCCTACATGCGCCTGACTATACTATTCGTTAACGGACAAATAAAAATTCGATTGCACCTAAAACATTTCAATTAAAAAAAAATGTAAACAACAAATAGCTTACGAATCAATTGGTGATAAAAAGACAGGTTTTTGAGGCAAAAGGGCGTTTCAAAAAGGCTCAAAACTTTACTGCTCTCCACATCTTAGTATTGGCCCTATTAGAGCTCTTTTTTGTTGCCTCCTCAATCGAAAATCTACTTGAAAGATTGCTATTTGAATACTTATGACAATTTGGCTTTTGACATTTCGTTATAAAGAAGCTTCGTTCACGTGGGAGTCATTAACCCAAGCCTAAATGTATATAACAACATTTCGTTCAATTTTAAAAGTTGTGTAATACGCCTACATGTAGTAAGCACACATTAAAAAACAGTGTCTCAAATAAAAAAGGTTTCTTTTAACTATCCTTAACTACGAGCGAGACGATCAAACGGAACCCAATTAAATGTAAAATGTCACGATTGAAATAGGGTTTCAATGCTCGTTAAAATCTCTTAGTTCAAATTGAAAAGTTTTCGAAGATCACCTCACCAAATGACGAAAAAAAAAAATAATAATAATCTAAAGACAAAAGTTTTATTTCGCAATAATGCTATTAAAACTTTATTTTAGTCCGCTTATAGCCAAAAACATCTGAACCGTTTTCGAAAAAAGTGAATGGCAATACCGTAACACTAGTAGTCAGAATCGATCACACGCTCTACAAAATTAAGTTCATAAAAGAAGAAAAAAAGCAGTAAACATTTCGCACTTGGAAAATATTTTCTCTTTCTACAAACGGGTGAAAATGATTGAATTGAACAAAATAATGTTTTCAATCTTTTTTTTTTCTCGATTTCTAAATCTTATTTCAAAGCGTATATCTATCGATTTCCATACCTTTCACACACATACACATCACCCCGTAACTACGTAACGTATAAATTATTAAAATGTCAAGACTGGTGGGATTTCATCGCCATAAAAGCACATAATACCGTACCCATTTGTTAAGTTTACATTATTGATGAAGCACCGTTGACTTCATAATAGCTGACTAAATCAATTTACGAGCCGTTGTTATTGTCAAAACGAACAAATAAACAACTTGTCAAACACCTTAAACGTTCGTGTAACTTCGCTACTAAACTAAATTTGCGACTATTTTGGGTATACTAAAGAAAGAATGAAAAAAGCTGCCACATTTATGGCGCTTTTATCCCAAATTATTCGCGCTCGCCGACATTTGGCAAAAAGCTTTTAGACAGATTTCCCCCAGTTCCTCAATTTATAATCAACCATTTATAACATTTTTATAAGCCAGCAGTTTAGCGTGACCAAACCTTCCCGATTTTATTCGCTCTCTGGTTTAAACCGAAAGATTTATAAGCAGACCAACAACGAACAAAACAAACGTTTCATAAAACCCCGTATGAAAAACAACAATAAACTTAATTAGCTGTTTTTGTTAAAACCGAAAAGATCATTATTTATCAAAATATATCATTATAACGGCACTAGCTCAGTTTGAATTATAAAGATACGGTTATGAAGAAATCATAAAATGTCCAAGCTTTAATACTTAATAAATGTAAACAAATAATTTTGGAAACTTATCGCAAACTTATATTTCCAGATTTTGGTGCCAATTTTTTAATTTGTTAAATGATAAAACTAAGAAAATTTTGTTATCATATAGCCTACTCCTCAATGAAACCGAAATAAACTACTGGATTTCCATGAATTTTGAGAAATTAAAGTCATTAGTATTATGCTTAAAAATGCATTCGATTTGATCAGAGACAAGAAAATTTACCCGAAAAATTGTAAATACATATAAAATAAAAAATAAAATTAGTCGATTATAATACACAATACCGGGTATACAGTATGTCAAATATTCCGGGAATTTCTTAAATAGAAATTAATACAAAAACATTTGTTTTAACGAAAAAATTTAAAAAAAAAACAACAATAAAAAGAATATCAAAAAAAAAGTCTCCATTATTTCTAAAAGAAAAATGCAGTAGTGTGCTGCTAAAATTTTTTTTTTTTTTTGTTTCAATTATTAAAAAATTCTCCGGTAGATTCAAAAAATTGGTTTTTTTTTTTTTGCTGTTTTATGTTATCGTAAAACAACAGTGACATCGAACATTGTAGTTGAGAATTCGATAAAGTAAGAAACTGATAAAGGCTGCGGTTTGCAACAAAAAAAAAGCAGCTTTAAAGTCTACAGTTGTCATGCAAGCAATTTGGTAAAATAACTCGGGAGCTTATACTGTATATGGGGGAATGCGCTCGACGAATAAAAATATTCTCACAATCAAAATAAAAAAATAAACTAGCGGCTACATTTTTTTTTCTTTATTCCTAGAAACAAAAACAAGGATTTAAGCCCCTGTTGCGCAGTCGCAACCATCAACTACAAATCTCTCTCAAGTTCCAACTGGTTCTGTTGAAAACACACCATAATCTTTATCCACGAGATTTCTCTACACAAAAAAAAGAGGAAGAAGAAAAATGTGGCCGTTTCTTTATATTCCAATTAAATTTTTATTTTTTTGTTCTTATATTAAAAAAAAAAATCCCCAACAACCATTAAACAATATGGATTTCGACACCGTTTTACTAAATCCTCCCCAACTCATAAAAATC
This sequence comes from Polydesmus complanatus, assembly GCA_034692225.1. NCBI lineage: Eukaryota > Metazoa > Arthropoda > Diplopoda > Polydesmida > Polydesmidae > Polydesmus > Polydesmus complanatus. The sequence goes on along the minus strand of JAQGAZ010000538.1, from coordinate 16,876 downwards.
AGAAAAAAACGATTAAACAATACATAAAATGCAAACAAGCGTAGAGCGTAATAATTTTACTATAAATTATTATTAAAAAAATAAGTAAAGCTTAAGCGAATCTCCAAAGTTTATTTACACAACTAGTGTATTTTTACGACGGAAGTATAAAATTTTACGAATCGGAAACTGGTCCAACTTCAAAAGTGAATGCAACAATGCGCAAGAAAAATTTATCTAAATATAATCATTTACTCTTGATATTTACGATTTCGGAACAGAGATTAGCATTAAAATATTAATATGTAAACATCGTAATGTTAAATGTAAATAGCAAATTCAGGAGGGAAGAAAGAAAAAAATATATATATCCGCTTACATTTTTTAATGTAAATCAATGGCATTCGCTCAAACAGATAAACCCTCTACTATTACGCTAGAAATAAAAACAAAATAAAAAAAACTTTCCTTTAAAAAAATAAATAAATAATGAAGATACTCTTCTTACTAAGAAACTAATCGCGTTTCCTGTGCATCTTTCCCACATGATTACCAAAACATTCAATTTAGTACACGATGTTGATTGCGCGACATTAGAACTTGTCCGCGGCTAATATGACTAAAACGGCTGACTTTTATGACTGAAACCACTATTTTAGGATAATTGTACTCGATTGAGCTTCGAGTTCTAATCATTTTAATGGAATTAACCTTCTAATCTACCATTTCCATAAACACAGTGCACTTTTATGGCATGGGTTTTAGATAACTCTTGATCTTTTTACCCACGCATCTTTTCATTAATAAAAAATATAATACTGTATGTACACGAGAAAGTCAAGCAACAAATTCCTTCATAATCAGTTAAATAGGCTTAAAAATATCGTAACGTAATTCTTCATGCTTATGTGATCACAGGTTGATAACAGTAGCCTGTATGATTATTAAAATCAGATTAATATAAGCATTCATATATATATAAAAAAATAAAAAAAAACTACGAAAAATTTAAAAGTTATCTGGAACCTAACCAGAAATTCGGCAAATAAATTTTTTTGAAAAAATTATCTCGTTTACTTTTTATATAAAATTAAACTGCTTTTAATAAAAAAAAAAAAAAAAGCTTTGATATAAAATTTCCTCTCATTTTAATTTTTGATAGAAAATTAGGAGCTTAGAAAATTAATTCCAAGAAAATTAATTAAATGCGTCAGACAAAGATAAATCATTTCGCGTTCAGCGAAACAATAATAATAAAATTATTATACATGTAATACAGTATGCAAACAAAAAAACAAACTACTGGTAATAGTGGTTTACCTAAACCTTTGTTAATTAATTATTTAAAATAAAATTTAAGTTAAATCACGCGTCAATCAAAAAACGATGAAACAATAGCCAATATTCCATTTTGTTTTTTTCGTTGAGCCACCTGGGCCACCATAGTAGTGACATCATAATTTGGAAAAGGTGGCTTTGGATGTGCCTGTCGAATGACAGGCTTCCCACCTAGTAAATAAATAATGTCTTAAAATCGAAGAGTACTGTATATAATTTTTTTTTTAAAAAAACAGTAAATAACGACTCTTCCCATAAAGAAAAAAAAATCAATAAAATATAAAAACTAATGAGAAAAAAATTCTTTTGAAAATGTAAATAAAGCCACGTTGTCCTCTTCGAAAAAAGTTTATAAACTAAAAAGATATCCAAAAAATCATGCACTCATGATACTTGAACACATATATATATATATATATTTCTAAATATAAAAATTGTTATTATTAATCATCGTGGTGTTTTATATAGGAATAACAGGTGCATTATTAATAATAATATTACACAAGACAAAAAAAACCCTGGCAAAGTTTTTTCCGCTTCAATCCCTCAAGCTTAATCTCCTTTTATTCCACGAAAGTCACTGTACTATTATAAGCGAGAAGATAACCGACTTTTGTAACAGTAAACAGAACACAAAACCAGCAGACGTCTGCTGAAAATAAGTAGGCCTACTGTCAGTGTGTAGCGAAACAACAAAAAAACAAAACACTTTTTGTAACGAGAGAGAGAAAAGAATAAAAATGGCTAGGCCTATCACTAGATACATATCCAAAAGAAGAAAAAGCGGAAAACAATGAAACAATATTCGATTAGCAGGGTAAAAAAAAAAATAATATTCCGGAGTAATAAGAAAAGAAAAAGATAATGGAACTGTACATACATTATACTCGTAATGCGGTAAGCGTGAAGGGAATTTTCAGCACGATGATTAATCAACAAAAAAACAACACCTTGTAATTCACGTGCCACTCTAATACGCGCCGTTTAACAAATTATTTTTAAATGAATTTATAGAACTTGATTAACTCGATAAGGATTTTATATTATACTTTATTTAATAAAGACTGTTGGGAGGGAGAAAACAAATTTTTTTTCTCCTGCGCATGTGATAAAAGTGTTGAAGGAAAAGCGTGAGTAGTCAATAGATCGTACTTAAGAAAATTATTGAGCGTGAAAAACCATTAAGTTACATTTTAGTTGTCCCGGAATCTCAGGATTTTGTAAAAGTTAGAAGCTCGCAAAAATGTAGATAAAATGCAACGCGGGTTGTCATTTCTTGGAACGCGTGCCACCGCCTTGAACGCTTAAAATATTTAAGAATGGGACGCGAAAAGCCGGTAATTCAGCGGTTGGAATGCATAAAAGCCAGCAATTGACACGTAAAAATAACGCCAAATTGTTTTTGTTACCGTACTTAAATTCCGCCTCGACAACTTTTTTAAGAATTTATTTTAAACCTATCCAATAAATTAAGTTGCGAATTTGTTGATAATGGCGCGCCAGACATTTTTGCACTCAGAGAGAACAATCTTATTGATGGTTAAAAATAGAAAAATTATATAAAACTTTAATTACTATTTTTTTTTTAATAAATATTATGCATTCTTAATGTTTCTAAACTGCGAGAAAAAAAAAACTTTAAAATTGTAAGTACTCATTTTAAATAAAACTCTAAATTTTTTAGTTGAGAGTTTGGAGATTTCATTCGTTGTAGGGAGTTGTGTGTTGACATCCTCCTCTCTACAAAAGAACGTGAGATCGGTGCCAAATATTTGTGCGAGATTTGTTTCGGGAAGAGATATTATAAAACTCCAGCTGGCCAATAACCAGAAAACTCATCGAAAGCTCTAGGCTAGTACTTTCCTTCCATTATCTTCTTCTATTATTGTTTTCATTTCAATCATTTTTCAAATAAAAGTTGTTTAATATTTTTATTTCATCTTCAAATAAAATGTTTGTTAAAAGACTTAATATTGTATTAAAGAAAAAAGGATTTCATTTTAATCCACGCAATAAGCCTACACATATTCATAGAATTTTAATCTTACCGCGACAATGTGAGACACCTAATTAGGTTAATTTTCTTTAAAAAAAAAAAAAATTCGCCGAGTGAATTAAATAGAAATGCATTTTCTAAAATATTACTCTGAAATTGTCAACACATTTTCGAAAACAATAACAATCTTTATAATTTATCAATTAATATTATTGCAAAATAAAGTCGATGTTATAGGTCACGAAGAGCTTAAATTGATTTAATGTTATCAAAAAAAAATATATATATAAAACAACCGCGCAACGATAATAGATAAAATGTTATTAAAACATTTTCCTCTTCCATAGTAATAGCGGAGTTTTGGAAGTTGTAGATGAATGGAGAATAAAAAGTATTTAAAATATGAAAGTTTTAAGTGAGGACGGGCGCGTTTTCCACACTGATGACTTGATCCAATCGACTAAATTATTAGATAATAGTGTACTTGATGTCGTCGTTAATCAATTAGAATTTTTACACGTTACTATAGTAACGTAATCAAGTCATCCACATAAAAAAACAACTCCGAAAAATAACAAAAAGAATCTATACCCAAAAATACGTCAAAAAATTTTCATAATCTCACGTTTAAAAACCATAATAATAATAATAATGAAATAAATTATTTAAAAATTTATTAAAAATTTCAATAAAGTTGATTCAAAATATGAAAATAATATACAATATAATTCAATATACCGTACTAGGAGTGCTTTTAATTAAAAAAAAAAATGGATCGTGTTGTAAATATTATTTTTAAATTTTACTCCAGTATTATTCTAGCAATCAAAATCTATTAATTTACAGTATTATCAAACTTGAAAAATGAGTAAACTAATTTTAATTTATTCGGCCGGCTGTCGCAATTTCATGCGTAAATCCAATATAACTTAAGCTTAGTAAAAATTAAAGCTTTCGAAAGGAATGCCGCAAAAATTTATGGACCTCATTTTATCCATAATAATTACTAACGCTGCAATTAACACCTTATAAACGCCCAAAACTCAGACTAATGCTATTTTATGAAAGAAACCTTTAAAAGTTATTGCAACTAAAATTTTTCCAATTTCTATTATCCGCTTATTTAAAATACATTTTTTTTTTAAATAAAAATTTCAAAATAAAATTCATGAAAAAATACATTTAAAAAATGGAATTTAATCTAGAGACTTTAATCTTTATTGAGTTTGTTTATTGAGTATTTATACAAACTACAGTACTAGTATTATGACATTATGATCTACAGTATCTACTAGCAAGCTTAGGAAAAATCTAATGGATATAACAATCATTAACACGTAGAGGATTTTACACCGCGATTGACAAGTCAAAATTATTCGCCACAACAGACTCTTCAATGCTCTATTTTAACAAAATAATAATAAAATTTACCGGTAGTCTATACGCTTGCAAAAAGGTAAGTTATCAAAAAAAAAAAAAAAAAAGAATCAATTTAAATTTGTCGGTAAAGTACGAGAAAAATAAACCTAACTTGCGTACATAATCGACTTACTGTTTCTAGGAAAGAAACGCTGAAGTTGCGATGTAAATAATTTAATGGCAATTGCCGTACCGGTATTTTTAAGTTTTTGTAAGTGAATTTCACAATTTGACATTTTCGGGCGATTATAGCTCAGTAGATTCTCAACTACCAAAATGTTTGCAGCATTATTGATTTATTAAAACAAACTTTGGAAGACACAAATTTTAAAAGTTTTGGTTTTACAATCAAGTATTATTTTTTTTTTAATAGCAAATTGAAATTGGTTAAATAAATTTTGGACACCCGGTACATTAACGAGACAAAAATTATTTTATAAACCTCTTAGTAAACAAAAAACATTTTTTTAAACTTAATATTTCAAAGAAAAAATAAAAAAAAAACTACTTGGCAAGTCTAATTAATCTTTTTTTTTTTTCACTCTGAAAAATCCGAAATTGACGGAAAAAGAAGCAACCCATTATCTCGAAAACTTAATTAATCTCCTTCTTTTACTGCTATTGTGGTGTGTCCCTTCCGTCACAATGTAATCGCATCATTTCCTCGATGTTTACTCCAACAACGTGCTTTTTTCCCCCCTCCCCCCCCCCCCTCGCACTAATTCATTTACATTTTTTCCCATTATGTTTGTGATTGAAAGCGCGCACCATGCCGATTTACGCGCATTTGGCGTTCAGTAAGTGAGCGAAAAGCGATTGTCGCAGAATCAATAGAGATAAAAATTTGATGATGTTTAGTGTATGTAGGCTTTAGGCCATACAGTCTTTTTTTTCCCCCTCCTCCTCAACCCAAATTTACCGCAAGACCGTAGAAAATAACGTTTCAAGCACACCTTCAGTTTCCTACTTGATCATCATTCTAGTGAAAATTTAAAAGACCACAATCTTAAAAAGAAAAAAGAATTTCTTAAATTTTTTTTTTTATTTTATTTCGTTGGGAAAGAAGAATATTCGATAATCAAATTCAGTCAGTGATTAGATTAGGGGTTTTATGATTTGGAGATGTTAAACAGATCCGCCACTATTTGATAAACATCAAAAAGTATTCGCACAAAACTCGATCTTACCGAAATAAGAAACGTCACGTTTTCTCGACATTTTTCCACAATGTCAAAAATTAAATTATTTTCATTTTTTGTGAGCCAAAAATATTTCTTTAACAGCATGTACTGTATCTAATAAATTATAAACAGCACTCTGCGCTATAATTTTAAATAAAACGGTATAATTGCTATTTTTGGCAAAGAAAACTTTCTTTTGAAATAAAAATATGCTAATTTTATTATAATTACGCTATTAGCGCACTTTTCGGGTTGTTATTATCAACCTAATTTCCACGTACAACGTTGCATAAATTTAACGCTATTTAGAAACCATAATTATTATTTTTATCTTCATCTTCAAAATAAATTGGGAAAAAAGCCAAACTTTCTCCTCAAAAAAAGAAATCTTAATAATTAAAGTCAGATTAGTAACGAGAAAGGCTAGACTAATATTAATTAATGCTGTCTACATATATACAGTACTTTCTTACAACTTTTATTTGGTCCGCCCGCATTCTGCGATCAACAATTCAAAAGGTGAGTCATCTCTCATATTTTTTTTTTAAAAAAGAAGTTATATTAGATGTGAATCTACTTTTTAATAACGTTTTCCATAACACTTTTACTATTTTCATTAATGCTCAGTTAATTTACTTTGTGCAGAAACGCCTGCAAGACCAATAAATATTATTATGTTTGAAACTTTGAATCCAACCAAAACAATGTTTTAAATTACTGTAGTTGGCACGGGCAACAGCAGCAGTTTATCGGCGTCTGCTGTTTATTTGCGGTAGACCTAAAACAAACGTAAACTACCGTAGTAATAAAATAGAATATTGATTAAAAAATTAATTATTAATAAAATTCACGTAAATTATAAATTTATGGTTTAAAGACATTAGAAAAATCGTTATGATTACCAACAATCTAATGCTTTTATAAACCGAGCATTTCTATGAATTTTATTAATAATTAATTTTGATCAACTAAGTTTTTATACAGCGCAGAAGTGAGCATCGGTAACATTACAAATGCTAAACGCACGCAAATACAAATTCAACAGTAAAAATTGGACAATTATTTTACATTAAAATCCTTAAATTTTCATATTATTAAAAAAATTAAAATTTTTATGGTTGATTAAAATAAGTAAATTATTCCCCAAATTAATATAAGTTAATTCGCGTATAATAATGCGTAAATCTATATTTTACAGTATAATATTATATACCGGAATTTTAATATCAGTCCATTTTTTATTCTTTTTGTCGCTGTTTACATTAAATTTTACGGCAGATCATAATTTCTTTTATGCCCTAGCAATAAAACTCAGCTTTGACATTTTAAATTCAAACCATTGGTTTTATTCTACACCCGTCGAGTTAAGGTTAAAATGAATTGAGCCACTGTGGCACGCCATTTTTCATTATCACGAAGAATGGCGAATCTTTATGGGCTGTAAAAGCGCGATATGAACTCCAATATTCTTCACAAGAGATTTAATATTGTTTCAATTGTGGAAAAAACAAAATTAACACATTATCCGAAATTTATAAATAATATTTTAAAGCAAATAAATTTATTATTAATACTGCATTATAAAGCGAGAAATAAGTAGTTATACAATTGGATTCATGTTGAAAGTCATTTCTGTTATAAAAACCGTATCGCTCGGGTATTTGCCATTTACATTTCAGATACTGTAATAATTATAGAATTCGTGATACAAATAAGTATGTCATAAATCATACTACAACAATACAACTTAGCAAACACGAGAGGTTCCACTAAATGAACTTTAAAAAATACCAGCACCGTACTTATTCTATAAACTTAAAATATAAAATAATGCTCTATAGCACCACTGTATATAATTAAAATAGCTGAAATAATTCATTTTTTTTAAAAATGTAGGCCTACTATTCTTTACTTGCAATTTTATTGCGCTTTACCCATTATTTCAACAAATAAATAAAAATCGTAATGCAAACTTTTCAGAATAGTATAATAGTCCACGCTGACCAGCATCATTTTATTTACTCACAATTACATAGAGTGAAAAATAAACTATTTATAAAATTAAATCAACATCACGACAAATTTTGCGTAATTTACAACCTGCCGTAAACCCCAAACTAAACATCATGAACGGCATTCTTTATAGGAAATCCGTAAATTTCGTCGGCTAATAAATATTCCTTCGATTGTTTCAGCAATTGCAGAGACAGGTCTGAAATTATGTAATTTTGTTTTTTTTTAAAGTGCACACTTTTACCTAAATAGTTTGTTTCAAGTAGTCTTTATGCAACATTTAAAAAAACTAGTTCGGCATAAAAGCTTTTAAAACCTACTAAAGATTTTTTCGAAATCTCCTCCAGTTCCTCCAAATTCATTCGGCATGCATTTATGCGGCACGTTATCGAATAGCGTTTGGAAATCTTTACCATACACAAAAACCTACAAACTCAACTTTTAATAAATCCAATTATTCTAAATAAATCTTTAAAAAAAAAAATCATCCCACTTACACGTTTCCTCAACTTTTCGGTTAAACAAATTTTAAATAATTTAATGACAGCTATGACCGGTGGACTAACGTTGATGAAGTGCATGCCTTTCATTCTCACAGGAAGACCTAACTAGAAATTCAATTCGAGACCCAATTAAGTTAATCTATATATATATATTTTTTCAAGTGATATTTACCAAAACGCATTTGACGAAATTGTATAAAAATTTTGGTGTACACTGATGAAGCACTTCTTTCGGAATATTACAACAATTTAAAACAGCTACCACTCCGTAATTTTGCACGTGCACATCTAACAAAGCCGATTCAACAGTTATCAGAGCCAACCTCAAAAGTTTATAAACGTCGTCACTGGGAAGTAATCTTAAAAATTGTAAATTTTATTTTATCAATAATTACTATAAATACAGATATACTCGTACACTGGATGTAAAAAAATACTTGGCCAAATCTAAACCTAGATATTTATTTTTTAAAAAATTAATAAATTAACCTACGTTTTCAATCTTACATAAATTACTTCACAATAAAGTAAATTTCTGATTAAATTTTATAGAACTGGTTCGAATTTTATCATCAATAATAATTTAATTTAAAATGTTAATTTCTCTATGAACCTAACAGAATTCCAAGAGCGGCTCGCTCCGTGAATCACGGTGAATGAGAGGCGCCATTAGGTAATAACTTACAATATTTATATCCCTATTTTAAGTATTTACAGTATTTATATCCCACCGATATTTACATTCTAATTAAATCTTTTTTTTTAAATTTTCAATCTTGAAGCCACTACGGTCATGGTACGTGGTCATCATAATGTTATTACATAACAGTAGTAATACATAACTCCTACCCACCCCTTGATCAGTCGCCCTTTTGTGACGCGCAACTTCAATCGGGGCTCTAGAGTTTTAAACTAAATTAATTGAAAATAAGATCTAACTAAATCAATCTTCCTCAACGAACCAGTTTTAAATAAATAACTCCCCAATTCAATCGCTAAACCCTCGCTAAAAAAATTTAATTCTAAAATTTTTAAATTTAAACTTTTTTTTTTTCTTATGTATTTAAGTATGCAAATTATTTTGAACATAAAAGCGAAAGTTAAAAGCCAACCTTGAAAAATCAATGGTGCACACAACTCTTCCTAAATGATCCGGTTCATCAATATTAGCCATCATGAAACTGAAATACGAACTCAAAATATTACTCAGAGTAAATATACGTACAGTAGTTCTTCAAAACCGTAAACAAAAAAACCTCCAGCTTATTACTTCATAAATAAATAATAGTTGGATTCAATAGCTTATTACAAAGACAAAAGTCAATGTATTATTACGAGAACAATTCAAAATTTAAATTCATTTTTTTAAAAAAAAAATGCAACAAAAAAAAAAAATTTGAATTTTGGATTGACCTTGAAATACCAGGGCTACTTTGACTTTTGTCCTTGCCGCGAGTTACTGAATCTACCTTACAAAATAAAAGTTAAAAAGCTATGCAAATATGCAATTAAACGTTCATTAGCCTACCCTCTGTCTACCAAGGGAGCTAGTATCTCATCGTCGATATTTCGGTTCGTGTACCAATTCGGATGTTTTTTTCTCAACTCGTAATACCGAGTCAACTTTTTCTCAGTTTTCGATAAATTAAATTTGCATCCGTAAAGAAATTTGCGAAGAAAATCGTCGTCTAAAGAAAAAATTATTTTTGTAATAAATACTCAAAAGAACTAAATTGATCAATATCTATTGTATGATATTATTTTTATCTTACCAGTTCTAGCACGAAATGGCCGCTCGTTCGATTCGAGCCAATCTCTGATTTGTTGCGTGCGTTCAGACTTATCAGTTTCGCTCACCTGAATTTCATAATCGTTAAATCGAACACTGCCGCAACAAATCACAGACTTTTTTGCTTCTTCCATTTTTAACCTAGATTTACTTTAAAAAAAAGTTAACTAGCGACTTTTAGAAAAACTTTTCAAATCCCCAATTCCTATACAAAAATACTAGGTACGTATACGGTACCGTAAACCCTAATAAACTTAATTAAAACTGCGAGTGATGTTCCTTTCTCTTTCATCAGGGTCGATATAAACATAATAAAAAAACACTTGTTCAAATAAGACTCAACATATTTTTACTGTTCATTTCGTTTCCAAACATTTGTGTCATCTAAAAAGCGGCTTTATACGGTTTATACTCCGCCAAGCAACTGTTATCCTGTCATTTCAATTTCTCATAATGAATATTCTAATTACACACCTGTCAATTTTGAAAATTAAATCGGGCAACAAAAAAAAGTTTGTGTTTATGACCTACTGTAGAATATATTTTTTATTTAAGTTACTTATTTTATTTTCTCAATACCATATTTATTTATCGATATTAAGCTAACGTCGGTCATGGAAGATTGGTTGGAAACGAGCGAGAGCCGTGATGAAATCCCGCTGGAAAACACGGGTTCGTCAGACAGCGAGTCATCAGACTCGTTCGATTGTCTATCTTTAGGTTTCAGCTCATCGATGAGATGGCTCAAATCGTATTTCTTAGCTATGCTCCAAAGCAAGCCTATAAAAAACTGTTCGCAAAAATCGCAACTGTCCATCAAACCTATTCGTTGGCACCTGACGAAGCATTTGATCAAATCTCGAGGTCTCATCAGACCGAATCGAACGCATCTCATGATCTGATCTGCGTAGACCATTCGGGTGGGCAGACGATACGTCAGCCATTTATAAGCGGCTCGAAATACCACCGATTCCTTCCACACCCCTAATTTATCGTTACTCAAAAGTAAACAAACCGTATTTACATCGCACGTTAAAAAATCCATTCCTTTACTGATTTGAAGCAAGTTTTGCCCGACTAATAGCATGTCTTTATCGTCGTCGTCCATTTCCGAAGGCGATTGCATGCGATCGATATCAGTCACGCTCGACTCGATAAACGTTTTCGGCGAAATAGATTTGCCCCAATCTCGACGATCAATATGTTCGACCGTCTTATCTACGCTCGTCAACGTCAGCTCGGACCTTATAACTTTTACCGTATTCTGTTGTTGGTCGTCGAGACTCGCATTAACTTTTATTCTCTCAATTGATTCCCGACTATTATTGCTCGAAGAAATTGACGGCGACTCATTTTGGGTCTCTCTGCTTTTCAATAGGTTATAATTTCTAGACCTGGTTAAATGAATGTTGACGCGCGATGGATCGACGGCTAATATAGCTAAGGTTGAATTTTGGCGACACAGCTTTCGTAATTTAAGATATTTAGTTTGTGAATTAGAATAAATAAATTAAGGCATAGACTTACTTGATGTCTCGGAAATTTCAAATAGCCATTGCTTTCTTCGAGAAATGGATAGAGAATTGGTTCGTCGTCGAAAGTTGAAACGGGAACTTGAGCCATTCGATCTGGGGGGATGGATCCGCTTATTAAATTCAATCGCGATTACTTTTCACAAATTTAATGCGCACATTTACTTGACTAAAGTATTAACTTTTTAGACATTATTACATACCGAAACATAAATAAAAACCGATTTCAAAAGACGTTTTAAAAAAAATTTCAAACCGCACGTTCTATCAGCACAAGTTGTTGCAAGTTCTTCTGCTTACGATTAACGAGCATGCGCACTAGCGGGACACAGATTTGGCGGGAGTAAAAAAGCGGGAAACCAACAACTTCTGCTTTCTCAAAAATTAAAAAAAATTTGTTTAAAAAACAATAATTTTATGTAACAACTAATAATGTTATAAAAATTATAAGATATTAGATTAAATAATTATTATTTAAATCGTAAGCATTTGAATTAACCAAATAATTATAGTAAATTTTAATCTTTTAATAAGTTTAACCTGCCAAAATTTGTTAAATATACAGTAGTTTTAATGACTATAAAATTATAAACATTTTAATTTTTTTTTTAATAATAAATTAAATATTTAATACAAAATTGCATACTGTATTATTACGGTACTCACTAAATTAGAAATAAGTCGTCGCATTTTGGTGCCCGACCGATCATGTATAGAAGTTTAAAATAACTTCGAAGTGCCAATAAGATTAGGGATTCTAATCTAAAATATTTAATTAAACAAAAAAATAAATTACATGTACAATACATGTATTTGAAATTGTCCAAGCATTATTATTCATAAAAGTGGAAATTATTATTTACCGTAATTTACAATTAAATACCAAGCGCTCCCATCGGTTGAGTACGAATGAAAGTTTCATTGCTCGACTAAATGTTTGCCGAGTTGCAATGTGAGCCATTAAAATATGCCTATCAATAGCATGGCCATGCTCGGCCACAATAGCTCTCACCGTATTTAAATTTCTAAAATGTAAGAAAAAAACATTTATCAATTAAAAAAAACTTGTGCAGTAGTTTTATGATCTTAGATGTAATGACCTAAAGACGAGGAGCAGTGGCTTTGGCATACATTTGATGGCATCCATCACTTCATCAAAACGATTTTTAGCCATTTCTCGCATATAATTTACATCGTTTTCAGTGAGTTTATTGGGTAACTTCAGACGTGGGCGTTCAATTGGCCGCTGAAGTAAAATTTCACAAAATAATTTGTAATCTGCGTGTTATACCAAAAAAAAAAAAAAAAAGGTTGTTAAATTACTTAAATTTTCAAATTAAAATAGAAGACTTACCGTTTACATCTAATTGTTGACAATATTTCATCATCAATTTTTCGTCGTTAAGAACAATATTTTTCCACAGATAGCATAGAGATTCGCGTGTTTTATCTGGTAATTTTTGATAGAGTCCGTGATCTAAAAGAACTAATTCAGCTTTTCCAGATTCTTTAGCAACTCTGACAAAAACTAGAAATAAATTGCGTTAAAATATTTTTTGTCTTAAATAATATAATTTCCAACACAATTAATTACTATTGCCAGGATGCGGATCTGCATGTACGAATCCAGTATGAAAAATTTGCTCGCCAAACATGTGTACTAATTTTTTATCTACCTAAAATTAGAAAAACCAAAAAGTTTAATTTAACGTGACGATCCATCAAAAAGTTTTAATATTGTTTTATTTAAACATCAATCAGATAATATCATTGCTTGATTAAAATTATTGTACTCACATCAGATAATTTTAGATTCATTTCTCGTATCTTCGCAATATCACTAATTTTGCAACCATCTATATACTCAGCTGTTAAAACTCTCTGCATAATACAAAACAATCAACATTAATAAATTTATATTATTACAATCTAATGCTACTTTATTCGTGTAATCCCAGTAAACTTTTGGAATGTAAACAAATTTCAAATGTTTTAAATCAGCTTGACATCGTTCGGCATTACGAGCTTCGTTGATAAAATCTAGTTCTTGTTCTAAGGTATGTTTCAAGTCCTTTTCAAAAATAAAATTGGTATTCATAATAAAATTAAAATTTTTTTTTCAAAAAATAAGCATAATTACATTCAACGCCCACTTGAAGCCAAAATTTGGATGCATCCAACCAACAATATCTAACAAAGTTTTAACCGTCCATATATCACTGTCATAACGATCTTGCAGATCGATATATTGAACCTAACACAGTACATTTAATATTATTTTTCATCATAATCTTCCATTATTAAAATCTTTTACCTTAACAGCTACTTTTTCTCCTTCTTTAGTAGTTGCCAAATGAACTTGAGCTAAACTGCCAGCTGCAATTGGGTTTTCATCAAAAGTCTCAAACACTTGATCAGGTAAGCGACCAAATTCTTCAATAAATAAACTTTGAATCTATAGCTACCATTTAAATAATTATTGTCATTCAATATTAAATTTAATAACGTCAAATTATAGAAGTTCACGCACCTCGTGCACTTGTCTTGATAGAGCTTTATCTTGAAGCACGACTAAAGTTTCGATGTATTCTTTAGGAAGCAAATAATTAAAAGAAACCAAGCCTTGACCAAGTTTGACGTATAAACCGCCATTATTTAAACAGCAATTAACAATTCGATTCGCGGATCTCAAATGACAATCGTGTAATTTTTCATTGTATAACACATTTTCCTTTAAAAAAAAAAATGAGCTGGAGCAACAAAAAAAAAATTATAAATTTTAAAATATTTCTCACTTTATCGTATTGACGAAAGCACCACCAATAATCTAAAGAAATAGTCATTCCAACGGATAAAGACCTAAAATAAATAAGAGTAAGTAAAACATGTTAAGAATAATTATTAACTAAAAATAAAATTTTATGGTACCTAAAAAACCTTCCAACACCTCCAACATAAACTTTGCACTGACGAAACGTCAAGTCTTTGCCAATTAAATAGTAAGGCACGGCTGCTCCTACGCAAACTAGAGTCAATAATTTCAGTAACCTTACTTCGTTTTTCCCGCTATTAATTTTCACAGCTTTATTTATTGTAATTTGGTTTGAAGATGAGAAATTTTTCATTCCCTTGCATTTCCATAAAAATATAGTTCTTCTACTTATCTGGGGAAGAAAAAAAAATAATCATAATGTACCAATATTGAATGAATTCAATGATAATTGTATTAACCCCTTCAAGATTAAATGAAGACGATTAAATTAATACAAGACATAAATTATTATTATTACTAAGGTACCGGTAGATTCTTACTTACAGAAAGCTTTTAACATTTGTTATAATGTTGGTATTAGATTACTGTAAGAAATAGCAAAATTAATTTACCAATTGTTTGCTTGTCACAACCTTGAAGTTTCGATAAACGTAATTTAAAGTTGCCATCTTAATCATAATACACAAAATATTTATTAAAATTAATTAATAAGCAGGCGAATTTTTCACCGACTACAGCGGCTTACGAGCCATGTAACATCGCTTTCGACCTTGAATTCAAAGTCGAAAGCGTTTTATAAAAAAAGGCGCGTTTTTTTAAAAAAAGAACTGGTTTAATTAAGCGAAAAATTTCGCCTAACCAAACCATACATTATAATAACAATCCCAAGTTATAGACAATTTTGCCGTAACCTACTGTATAACCATAAACTCTATAGTTAGGTTAAGCCAAAATTAGCTTTTAAAAGCATAACGTACGCTTCGATAATTTTATTTTAAATAATTATAAATTGACTTTTATAATTTTATTTTGAATGCCCAGATTAATCATTCATGATCTAAAATTTAAATTCATTATCTTACCTGCTTTATAAAAGAACAAAAAGTTACTTACAAATTTTCCATATCCGATCCTGTGCCATCAAACTTTTGATCGTTTTAGTCTACCATACTTTTAATAAAATGAGGTTCAACATTTCAGCAGAATGTACATCGCCCTGTACTTGATTTTCCAAATATTTGTTTGAAAATTAATTCCAATCAAGTATTTTGTAAATAATTTTTAACTTTGTTTTTGACTACCTTACTGAAGACCGACTCCGATTGGTGTGAACTGGTTCCTCATCTAAATAATTCAAGATCAAAGAATTTTGAACTGCTTCGATAACGATGATCCTAATTAAAGCGCCCAAACATTAATTTATAAGCGAACATATGTAACCATTTTTTCTTTTTCTTTTCTTTTTTTTCTTTTTGCGATAAAACGCTTACCGGTAAAATTTAAAACAAATATCGCATTATAAACAATTAGCTTCCAAAAAAATTACATTTGGTAATTATGAATTAGCTAATGAAATAACTAATTTAAAACCGCAATTTTAGAATTAAAAGCATGCAAAGTGTAAAAAAAATTAATCGTTAAGAAAAATAATTATTAAAGTGCGAGGCATCTTCTCGTTTTGATCCTTTTCCAAATCGTACCGTTCCAACGATATAAACTATTTCATGCGCTTTCACATTCCTAGGTTGCTTCAAATAAAACTAAAAAAAAAACAAAAATTTTATTAAATTATCAATCACTTTTAAGATTATTTAATAATTATCATTATATTAGGGAAAATCACAAAAACTTAAACATAAAAGAGAAAAAACACGTTTATTGTAAAGGGCTATTAATTTTTGCAATATTCAAAAAAATGTGTTTATTGCAAACGAGCCCTTTGCAATAAAAACATTTTTTAGCCGTGTATAAAATATATATTTTTTTTATTTAACAATTTTGCTGAGCCTAAAGCAAGCAATAAAAATTTGTTAAATAAACTTATCTTTTATATTTCAAATCATCCAATTGAGTTGCTCATTGTCAAACACACCGATCAACCGAGACTGAAAATAAAAATCGATAAAATTGGTAAAGTTTTACAGTGAAAATGAAATAATGTCAACTTATCTTTTTTGATCCAATCATCCGATTGAGTTGTTCATCGTAAAAACACACCGATAGTCTGAAAATAAAAAATATAATTACCAATTTAAAAAATATATAATATCATTATAATTATATATTTAACAGTTGAAGTTCCATTCGTTTAATATAAATCGTTTGCTTACTATTACATCTCCGCTCTTCTTCC
>JAQGAZ010000537.1:0-56192 GCA_034692225.1 Polydesmus complanatus | reverse complement strand
TCTACTCTAAAGGTCAAAAGCCACAACAATTAACAATTCTAATAGCACAAAAATAATCCTATATGAAGACCACTTTTAGTCGGTTCCAACGATGGTCTCAAAATAGAAGCTTAACTGTATTAAAGCTGTAGAATTGAAGGAAAGCTTTCAAATATGGTACGCATTTTAGGCTACTCGGATATAACGTTTTAAAATGTTCGATCTCATATGTTGTTATAACCGAAGAATTTTTTTCTATAGAAATAAAAGTTTATTAATTTTATATGGTAGTAATGGGCCCTTAGGTTTATAAATCCGGTCCTAGGTGAGAGAAGGCATGTGCATCCAACCGAGCTCTCACGTCAAAGCTCAGCACAACTTCCATCTACTATTGGATGGCAACAGCAGCGGGAGCGGGAGGATGAGGAGGAAGGGTCTGGTTGTGAAGTGGGTTGAGTCCAGGGGTCGGAATCTATTTAGGGAAAGTGCGCTGCGAGATGGTCGTTGACCACATCCTCGCCATCTTAATGCGTACGGACAGCATGTGTCAATCCAACGCCATACTAAGCATCCATCATTTAAAAAAAACTCTCTCTCTCTCTCTCGTTCGCTCGGACGCCTCAAAGATTACATCTTATTTTTAGAAAACACCGTCACGTAAAACGGTAGTAGCTCAAATCGTCGATCAACCGTCACTAATTCCTATATATATAGGCGCATATAATATATAGAAAGTCCGCTTAACGTGCAAAACTTAGTAATCTCGTTCCTTATTGATAACTGATACGTCACTCGCCATACAACAAACGTAACTCACAATCAGTGCAACCTGAATGGCAACGAATTTACCATCACTCGCATCACAAATTTCGCCCATATAATAATATACTTTCTTTTTCAACCATTTTGAAACGAAATACTGTGGATATATATAAAAAAAAAAAAAAATTTAGAAGGCGTTGATAAGGAAGATGGAACGGAGGATAGTATTTCGAGTGGGAAGTGTAGTGTAAATGACGAACACTTTTTACCAACCGAGTTTTATTCCAAATCCCAATAATTATTCGTTCCATCTTTTCGTTTCGATGCTCGTTTTATTCAAATAAAATTGGATTTAAAGGTATTGTTAAATCCTTAACACATTGATGGCGCTTAATTATTATTATACCACATACATTTTTAGATGTTCTAGTTCAAATTCAAGACTACTTTTATTCCCGTCAAAAAAATCACGCTTACATTATTTTTCTACACGGTGTCCGTTAAAAAAATCGCACCCAACTGAATGAGTATGAAATCCTTTTTAATAATGTAAATATTTGAATGACACGTGGAAAAACTTTTACTTTAATCACTTTTTTAATACTTAATTTTTGTATTCTGTGTTCGAAATATCCCCTTCCGGTCTCAACACGAGCATTATTATACTCAATTACTATCGACTCCAGCTTCAAAGACTTCGTATCATACGTCGATGCACTTCCTTAGATAGCCACCGAAATATGGGGAGTGATGCGAGAAAAAGGTTTACAAGAGAAAAGAACGAGTGATGAAAGTGTTTGTATGGAGAGTGTGGATGAGCTGTTGTGAAGCATGCGGTCGAGGGTGTAATGCTTGTGTTGAGACCGGAAGAGGATATTTTAAACACTAATAAACACTTTTAAATGATAATAAAAGTCAATTAGAGTAAAAGTTTTTCCATGTGACATTCAAATATTTACATTATTAAAAAGATACAATACTGTACTTAGTCAGTTTGGTACGTTTTTTTTTACGGACACCGTGTATATTCTGCGCATTTAATATAGAAGAGAAATAAAAATGAGATCGAAACCTAAATTATTTTCAGATTAATTTTTACAAATACTATTTATTTTATTTTTTTTAAATAAATATTATTACTCCGCCCCTTTAAATTCTTGGCGTCAGTGTAGGGCTACCTCAAACTCTTAAGTTAAAATTTTTTTGTAATCCCAAAAAACATTCCACAGAGCAAAATAACACATTTTTCAAAATTAAAAAAAAAAAAAAAAAACGAATCGATAAAACACTACATTTTTCGAGTTAAAATCAGAAATTATAATGGTGGTTCACCCTTAAGCCAATTTGAGCTGTGTGTGTGTGTGCAGTATCAAAAGTTATTTTGACATTGGATTAAAAAAAAAAATAACTTAATAAAAAAAAATTATTGTCAAACAAGTCAAAATAATTGGAAGATTTGTTATCTCTCTTTATCTTCTTCCTTTCAAAAAAAAAAAAAAAGTCAAGTGTGATGTAGAGAACAATATTATAATCCCCAATCAAAATGCATGAAGATCGCATACACAACACTATACACGAGTAAATAGGAGGACAGTATAAAACTTTCATACAACTTAAAAAAGCAAAAAAAAAATAAATAAAAGATTGTCTTTTTTTATGTATTTAAATATGTAACTTCCTGTTCCCTCTTCTTCTCTTTACATTATAATAATACAATGTTAAATTAAGCATTGTTTATTTCCCCTCGAGATTTGCATTTAAATATTTTTGCTCTCCTGACTTATCAAAATCTATCGCTAATAAAAAAAAATATTGTCAAAAGAATTAAAACCCTCTCAAAAACAAAAAAAATCTTTTAAGATTGTAATGAGTATTTCTCCCGCTTTTAATAGAAATTAATGGCTTCCCCCCTCCCACATTCACTCTCTCCCTCTCGATTAAAAAAAATAACAATAACCCCTATGGCACTAAATCAGTGTAAATGATTGTTCTCTCTCTCTCTCTCGGATGCGCGTGTGACAAAAAAAGCCGGCGCCGGCCATCATTACCCCCGCTCGTTCACTATAAACACACCAACTACAGCTTTATTTCTATTAGAATATTTAATGCTCAGTCGTCGTAAGGAAAGGGAGGGGGGGAAGCAGCATCCATAATATTAAACAAAACCCACAAAAACCTATACGTCGTTTAATGACGACTCTTTTCCTCTCTCTCCCCACCAACTCAACGCTTTGCTCTGTCTTTTTTTATTCTTCTTTTCGGATAGGAAAAAAAAAAATGAAAACAGCAGCTAGACGTCTCGGGCTCAGCGTGTATTAATATAGCTTACATTACGATCGAGACGCATCTTTATTTATACCGAAACATGTAAAACAGCCCATCAACTACTCGCTGAGTATTGACTATACGTGTATACACACTGGTTATATTATAGAAATATATACAGCGCGCAGTTAGTTTGTTGTACCGACGTTTATATTATAGCAGCAGCTACAGCTACAGACGGATGGGAAAGGATAAAAAAATAAGAAATTACGGCGGAAAAAAAAAAAAATTCCGGCTTTATATACAAAATGTGCGGTGAAATGTCCGTACAACGAATTACGATGTAACTCAAATTGGAAAGTTTCTAAAAACGATAAAAAGTTAGGTTGAGAATTCGGAAATAGGAGCTTCAATGTGTACGGTGTCCGTAAAAAAAACACTACCCAAGTGAATTCGTATTAAATCCCTTTAAATAATTTAAATATTTGAATCACACGTGGAAAAACTTTATTTTAAGAACTTTTTTTTAACATTGAATTGTTCTATTCTGTGTTTAAAATATCCTCGTCCGGTCTCAACCCAAGCATTATACCCATTCACTATGCTCTGTTCTGATTCCAGCTTCATCGAATTCGTCTCATGCAGCTGTGTCGTACGTTGATGCACTTCTTCAATATTCTAGATTTAAATTAGGCATACTACAAAATATGGGGTGTGATGCGAGAAAAGGTTTACAAGGGAAAAAAAAGGAACAGACGTTGAAGCCAACGAATGATACAACAACTATATGGGACGAATTGGATCAAACTGGAATAAGAACAGAGCATAGTGAGTGGGTTTGATGCTCGTGTTGAGACCGGAAGAGGATGTTTTAAACACAAAATAGAACAATTAAATATTAAAAAAGTCCTTAAAAGTAAAAGTTTTTTCATGTGTCATTAAAATATTTACATTATTAAAAGAGTTTAATAGTAAATTCGTTGTACCGACATTTCACCGTGCACACTGTACATGTAGATCTAAAATTCTTTCCTACGTTCCTTTGTTATGTCTCTTTATTTATTCGTTTCTTCTTTCTTTTTTCTTTCTTCTTCTTTCATCTTCTTCTACTTAAGAAGCAAAAAGAAAATGTTAGGTGTATATATACATATGCGCGATTGTCGCCAAAAATTTTGCGAGCGGCGGCGACGACGACGTCACTGGCTCCCAGATTACTTCGCATTTCATTAATCATTGTCATTCGCTCAATGTGTATTTACCCTGGAACATTGGTTAGAACGAAGCGGAATATTCTTGGGGGGGGGGGGGGAGAGAGAGAAAATGTCTCTCCGAGAATGCTCACGACCCCGTTCGACACGTAACAACTCGCATCACTTTCAAAATCCTTTTCTTTAGAACCTTTTTTTCCCGTACCGAACCCATCTTTAGTTCGTTCAGAGCCCTTAACGCTATCATTCTTTTACACGACGTATTTCTTATTGGTATTCCGTTGGGGTAAAAGCTTTACAGACGGAATTTATTACGAAGAAACGCCACTTACATTATATTGTAGAAGATGCATTCTCTCTCTCTCTCTGCCGATGTACACGCGCAGCAACCGAGCGCTAATACACTTTACATGACTATATAAAAATATAAAAAGAAGCGAAAGTTGCAAATGCTATATAACGTCATTTCCTCACTTGATAAAATATTATAGCAACAAAAAATGATAAATCTTCTAAAAAAAACATTTGTGCGGGGAGAAAAAAAAAACCCCCAACATTATAATATAAAATATATGAAAAATAATAATTTAATGGTTAGTCTCATTATTATCACGCGAATAACCCCAATATTTTATTTCCCCCTTTTCCATTCATGCATTATTTACTATGATACAGTGAAAACTCTATAGACAAGACCACCTCTCAAACAAGACCACTCCTGTTTCGAGACCACATCAAATACGTTCCTCCGTTTTTTCTCTCTACGACAAGACCCGTGACCAACCCTCATTTTAAGTCCTATTTTCAATGGAGGCCTATGGTGACCCAAAGAGGCTCAACTAAAAAAAATTTTTTTTGAATATATTTTTTTTTTTGTTAAAAAATTTTTTTGAAAATTTTTTTTTCTTTTGAAAAATTTTTTTTTAACAAAAATTTTTTTTTTTGAAAAATTTTTTTTTTGAAAAGTTTTTTTTTAAAAAATTTTTTTTTAACAAAAATTTTTTTTTTTGAAAAATTTTTTTTTTTGAAAAAATTTTTTTTTTGAAAATTTTTTTTTTTTAAACTTTTTTTTTTTTTGTTTAAAAATTTTTTTGAAATTTTTTTTTTCTTTTGAAAAATTTTTTTTTTTGAAAAATTTTTTTTTTAAAAAATTTTTTTTTTGAAAATTTTTTGAAAACAAAATTTTTTTTTTTTAAAACTTTTTTTTTTGAAAATTTTTTTCTTTGGTTGAGCCTCCTGGGTCACCATAGAGGTCTCTATTTGAAGAGCATTAAGATGCTGCGCAGTAGTAGTGTGCGCAATGACATGAATTAAATTAAATTTTTTTAAATTTTTAAATTTAAATTAGTGAGTTGTATTGGAGTGTGCTTAAATAGATACACTTGTAATACGCCATTACAATTTATAACAATACAACTCTACTCTAAAGGTCAAAAGCCACAACAATTAACATTTTAATAGCACAAAAATAATCATTTTCTCTTATTAAAAAAAATTCTATTAATTTGAAGACCACTACTTTTAGTCGGACAGTCTCGAAATGGAAATTTGATATAAATAATTATAAACTGCATTCGTATAAGGCGTATTGGTTTAAGGAACGTCATTGAATGCTTTAATAATATTTCCTAAATAATAAGAGAAAACTGGAAAAAAAAATGATTACCGGTATTTTTTTTTTTTGTTAACATTTCCTGCACAGTATATTATTGTATTTCGAGGTTTAAACAAGAACATAACTCATTCTATCTCATAATATACAACGGGGGTCTGATTTACTCTCCCCAACATTCCACCCGCAATAAATATAAGATATATATAAAAATTTCATATAATAATATATATAAGATAGCATTGTTATTATCATTTGATAAGTATGATTAAACACCTCCCCAACTGGAATTATTACACTCTGTATATTATACGCTATAGATTTCCACTCGGTGCTATAATATAGCAAATAGCTCCGATACCTCCATTTATTACATCTTTAGAAATGACTCAACTTTTCTTTGGCCGCCAAATACTAAATAATTAATGGCGGCAGATTTTCCACACGGTAGAATTACGTAATGTATAATTGGAGAAGGTAAATAAAAGTGGTGGTGGTGGAGATATAAAAATGTAAGAGAGGGAAAGAGAGCATCAGTCATAAGACATTTATGAAGAGTAAACCCAACGCCGGACAAAAGGAGTAGCCGCTCGTTAACCAAAAATAACACCGATAGTCATCATCTTCCGCGACCTTCAACAACTAGAGAATACCAACAATGTCGTTTCAAGTATTGAGATATATATTATATTTTTATGGGCGAGGTTATAATACGTTAGAATTGTGTCAGAGAGAAAATGATCGTTTATCAGAGTCACTTAAAGTTGATCGAGCGGCTTCTTCGCACACACTTCAACCGAACCAAATTCATCTCCATCACTCCGACCGACCATATTTTTGCATCAATTTCACTCTCAAATTAATGTATCAAAAAAAATAAAGAAACATAAAAGCGCGTGTTTCGCACTCGAAAATGTTAAGGCTAAGCTACATATAAAACGTGTGTAAATAGATTTCAGTTGTCTCGTCTTATTATTAGATATGAAACAAACGAAACAAAAGGGAACACACATTATCAGTCAGAGGAAACATCGTCGAAAGAAAATGTAAGTTATTCACTCGTATTGGCTTTAATGGTGTCTGAAATGGAGGTGGAGGAGGGTGTTGGTTATAATTATTATTGCTGATGATTATTGAAAGAAAGAACCGGATTTTTTCTAATTTATTTATTTATTCATTTTTTTTTTTTTTTTTTTTAATTTTTGGTTCGTGAACACTTCTGTATTTCAAAATTTTCACGCGGAACCTCGTGACTTTTTAATGGAAAGCCACAGTTCCGCGGAACCCAACTTTGGCAGACCACTTCTACTTGAAAATCACCTCCATTTCAAGACCAACCCCAAATACGTACCTCTGATTGTCCCATCTTAATGCACCTCTAATAGTGGACCACCTCTACTACAAGGCCATTTTAAGTCCTAATTTTCAATGGAGGTCTCTATTTGAAGAGCAGTGAGATGGTGCGCAGTAGCATTGCGCAGTGAGAGATGCTGATGTAGTGAGTTGTATTGAAGTGTGCTTCAATAGATACACTTCTAATAGTGGACCACCTCTACTACAAGACCATTTTAAGTCCCATTTTGAATGGAGGTCTCTCTTTGAAGAGCAGTGAGATGGTGCGCAGTAGCGTTGCGCAGTGAGAGATGATGACGTAGTGAGTTGTATTGGAGTGTGCTTCAATAGATACACTTGTAATACGCCATTACAATTTATAACAATACAATTCTACTCAAAAGGTCAAAAGCCACAACAATTAACATTTTAATAGCACAAAAATAATTTTAAAAAAATTCAATTTGAAGACCACTTTTAGTCCCTCCCAAAGGTGGTCTCGAAATAGAGGTTTAACTGTATTAAAATCTAAACTCCAGAAATCTCTTTATACAGTAATAGTTTTCATTAAAACATTAAACAAAACGTAACCAATAATTCTTTACCAAGTGCTAATTTAAATAATAAATAAATAAAACCACTACGGTAGCGGGTACATCAATAAAAAAAGTAGGCTATACCTTTGAAAAATAAGATAAATTTTTAGCCATACATTTTTAAAGTGTCGCGCTCTGTTTTCATTCGGTGAAACTGTTAAAATATTTATAACGTTTCACACGTAGAATGCAATCTTATATTATTATTATATGTACTCACAAAAAATATGCAAATTTAAAATGTATCTTTTTTTCTCACTCTCTACTTTAAAATTTTAAGTTCAATGTATATGAAAATAACATTGGGCTTTGAATAAACCTTTAAAAAAAGCAAACCGTGGGGGCGTATATACAGTATAATAAAAGCTGACGATTGGTCTAAACCTCTCCCCTCCAATCCTCCATATATCTCCCACGTCAAGCTCAGCCATGTACTTATCTCAGCAGCGCGTCCGAGACACTGCTGGCAATCTCATTTAAGTATGTTGACCATTTGGATGAGTGAGTTTACTTTAAACCCTGGAACCCTCACCAACACATCAAAGTTCATTCACATAAATACGTTTGCCCGAATAGCGGGGGGGGGGGGGGGGAGAAGGGGGGCGCGGGACCATCAAATCCTGTTAGCCATTATAGGACTCGGCTCTCCCTAGTAGATAGAGAGAGGGACAATCGACTGCTCTTGAATATAAATAAACGCCAGTCGTATATTTCGCTTTAGCCAACAGCAACAATAAGAAGAAAAAAAAATTCCATTTTCTTTCCAAAATTCAACCTTAAACCTACGAGTAGTATCAAAAAAATAAAAATGTCAATTGATGATATTTAAAATTTATATCTTTATTTATTTTTATTTTTTTGCATAAATAAAATAGGAGGTGTTAGCGCGGAAGGAATACTCCGGAAGACATTTTTAAAACTCGTTGAGATAAGCTCCGCCGGTACCTGTACTTTTGGGAGACGCAAACTCATCGTTGTCACACCCCGCACACGCGTATTAATAAACATAATAAATTCCTTCTTGTACGACACAACCAACGGTTAAGTTGATAAATTTCTAAGTGAACGCGCGCGCACAATGTTTTCATTACACGACGTGAGTTTGATTAATTTGGTAAACTCTCGAGTATTAATGGTGTAAACAATGTGTGTGTCTCTCTCTTTCGCTCTCATATGGCGTTTAATTTTGTGACCCACGAGTCGTTTCCTCAGCAATAGAACGCGTTCTAAGATAATTTAGCAAGATGCTCTTAAATACAGTAGAACAACGAGCAAATAAAATACAAAAATACAAAAAAATAAATAAATAAATGCAAGCAATCCGACTTGAATAAAAATCACATACAGTAGATAGCATACATGGTGTGCGTAAAAAAACACGTACCCAACTGAATTACAGTGTAGTATTAAAATCGTTTTAATAATGTAAATATTTGAATGACACGTGAAAAAAACTTTCATTTAAAGACTTTTTTAAATAATTTAATTGTTCTATTCCGTGTTTAAAATATCCGCTTCCGGTCTCAACACAAGCATTATACCCACTCGCTGTGCTCTATTCTGAATCAACGCTGGAATCAATGTAATGTAACATAGTGAGTGGGTATAATGCTCGCATTGAGACCAAAAGTGAATATTTTAAATGTTAAAAAAAAAAAAAGTCCTTAAAGTAAAGTTTTTCCACGTGTCATTCAAATATTTAGATTATTAAAAGGATTTAATACTAATTCAGTTGGGTACGTTTTTTTTTACGGACACCGTGTAGACATGTAAGCACCGCGGTACAGTAAAATTCTACATTAAAGCAAAATATTAAATATTACGTTATTTTTTTTAAAAAAAAAGATAATAATAATAATTTTACGTAAATAACTGTTTGATTTGGGTTTTTGAAATTTGGTTGCTGAGGAATCGTTAAACCCGAAGTATAAAAATAATAATACAATGTACTGTGAGAGAGAGTAAAAATGTCAACAAGTGAGAAGCTCATTAAATCTCTGAAAATAGCGCACAATTTTTTGATCAAAACAGTTTCCCTCCCTCACTTCATAGTAAAAATATTAAATAAACTTTGATCCAAAAAATAATAATAATAATAAAAGCAATAAATAAAAACATAAAAACAAACTCTTGATGGAAATGTTATAAAACTAAGCGTATAATATAATATTAAATTTCTCTATATAAAACTACATAAAAAAATTCAATTTTTAAATATAAATATAAATATACAACAGCAACAAAAAACCCCCTGCATATAATATTACTCGAAATCGAATACACAGTAAAAAAAATAATAAATAAATAAAAGTATGTGCAAAAGGCTATAAACTAGCGTATATAGTATGTGATTTCGCTCGAAAAAGCCATCATTTTCAAACAAAAATCTCACAATGAATGGTCAGATCGCCCCCTCAGATATTATATAGTCCATCGACGATATATTATTTTTATTAGGCGTGAATATTGAAGATGCGATGATCGAGTTATATACCGGGTGTCTTTTAAGTTTTTAATAACGAGACAGAGTTTGGACTAAACGCAACATCTACCCAGACACCCGGTAAAAATAAGAACGCCAACGTTGGATGGAGAAATAAAAACGTCGATTCCGATTTCCGAGAAACAATTGCCGCATGAAAATCTATTTCGAAAAGTGTATTTTGTTTTGTTATTATCGTTATGGATGTAGCGTAAATAGATTAAAAGGAGTAAAATCTATTAGTCCCGACCACCGGCCACTGCCTTCCCAATATTATACATATACATGTAATAGTGTAGTGCAGTGGAGAGGAGAGGAGAGTAGGTGGTCGGAACAGCACTCCTCGCCCAGAATTACGTTATGTTTGACGGTCATTGAGTTTTATTCCTATCTCTTAGGATAAACTCAATTCAACTTATTCTCCTCCTACGAGGGGGGTAGCTATAGGAGGGTTCTAGATGGAAAAATAAAAATCGTAAAAATAAATGGTCCGAAACACATTTAAAACAACTACTGTACCCAGCACATATCCATAACGGCGATATTTACTTTCAACTTCCAACTTTCTTTCTTACTCTATTACTCTAACTGTATATACAGTATACAGTATGTCTTAACTTCTCAAACCTCGTCTCCCATCTACAAAATCTACTTAAGAATCGCTCAATTTTTAATCGGGCTTTCCATATACTGTACTTATAAGGAAATTCTATTTTAACCGACTGTACCGAAATTCTGCTTAAAATCAATATAGATTTGTGGGTTTTCATTGTTTACAAATCCATTTAAACTTTGTAACTCAATTATGAACTTGTTTGGTCGGCAATTAAATAGAAGGATATTTTACAGTAAAACCTCTATTTCGAGACCACCGTTAGCACCGAATAAAACAGCAATTAGACCACCGTGAGCTCTTGACCTGTAGAGTAGAATTGTATTGTTATAAATTGTAATGGCGTATTAGAAGTGTATCTATTGAAGCACACTCCAATCCAACTCACTACATCTCTCACTGCGCAACGCTACTGCGCACCATCTCACTGCTCTTCAAACAGAGACCTCCATTGAAAATGGAACTTAAAATGGTCTCGGAGTAGAGGTGGTCCACTATTAGAGGTGCATTAACGTGAAAAAATCGAAGGAACGTATTTCAGATGGTCTCGAAACGGAGGTGGTCTTAAGTTGAAAATGGTCTTGCGTAGAGGTTTTACTGTATTATTGAATTGATATAATATCCAAGACAGAGTAGTGTTCAAATATTTTACTTGGTTTTGCCCTCGTATTAATTTAATAATAACACAAAAATAATACATTTTACGAAGGGAAAAAAAATGATATATACGTTTGTCAGGATTAATTTTTCTTTCTGTCCGTCACAACAACAACAACAATAAAAAAAAAAAATCTCCGCCGCAGACAAATTAGAAATCAAGTTCCGTTTGAGTAATATTATTCCATCGGTTGCCACCCAACATTAGCAATTCCAGTCCATATACACTGATAGAGTCACTCATTTTCGCCATTAACGAGCGGCAACTGCCAATCGCAATTTCCTATCAAATTAGCCACAAAAAAAAAAAAAAGTTGAATAATAATTTAATTTATAGAATGAACCCGCCTTCTTCATTATTTCATCGTTTCGCGCTTAATGAAAAATCTTGAACTGATTGTATATTATTATTATCATACTGTAGTTGTGACATATCCACACCGTCGAGTAAACAATCAAATTGTACGACGCGTGTACTTGGTGTAGCCACGGGATGTCACCAGATAAACATATATTTTTACGCGCCCTACGCGTATTCTCCGAGCTTATTCCAAAACAAACATAGAAGATGTAGAAACTGGAAATCAAATAAGCAATCGAGTAGCAGCAGCAGCAGCCTCCTTCACGTATATCTCTTGGGGGAAGAGACTTATGTGTGAGACTGGTTCTATAGATGTGGCAAATAAACAATAACACATGTTGGAAATGATAAACACCTAAGGTTATTTCAATGGACTCGCGCGCTTTACAATTCAAAACAACTCATTAAGCTTCAATTTTGTTGCCACACAAAAAGTGATCTAGTTTAAATCTAAATGAGTTGACCTTTTTAAATTAAAATAATTGATATTAATGTGTAGTAAAAACGCTTAATTAAATTTGCCACCGAACAACAATAGCAGCCACGTTAGATAACAAAACAATTGAAAAGTTTTGACTTTTGAGAAGCGCAATTAGCGTATAAATACACATCATTTCTAATCATCAATCTGTATTTTGTTTAGACCCGAGTTTTCCTTCTTATAATATACACGTTGTATCGCATTAAACGTACGCCTAGAAATTATTATGCAGCCTTTTACATTGTCGCGTTTTCCTCATTGCTTAACTACGACAATAGGGTCATCGACATGCAATAAAAGACCTACCGTAGAGATCTGAGAATGAGCGCAGCTGCGCGCACATTTTTCCCCCAACATGTTCTCTCTCAATATCCCCCCCCCCCTCCCCCCCCCCCCCCCCAGCTCTCTACTTTCCATTTAATTACCTAAATAGGAAATGGTCAGACGTCCATTGACCAATTCATTCATTAAACATAAAGCGGAAAGAACATAAGCGGAAAACACAATCATATGCATTCTCGTATATTATAGCTTTAAACTTAAAATTTTTATTTTATTTTCTACATAGGAATCGAGTGAGGTAACCCCCCTCCCCCCCATTCCTCCCTCCACTTACTGTATAACAATTCATCAGAATAGAGAAAAAGAAAAAAAATAAGTGCAATTTAGAAATTAATTGCACTCCAGATGCGAATTCAAAGTCTCAATTAATGTTTTTCCAAGACTTGTTCGGGTGAAATTCGTCGTCTTCATCGATTTACGATCAAATGTCGATAGAACAAACTTTGACATTACAGAAAACCACTAAGCGAGACCACCTCTAATTTAAAACCATCTCTGTTTCGAGGTCACCCCAAATACGTTTCTCCGATTTTACCGTGTTAATGCACCTCTATTAGTGGACCACCTCTACTACAAGACCATATTAAGTTCCATTTTCAACGGAGGTCTCTATTTGAAGAGCAGTGAGATGGTGCGCAGTAGCATTGCGCAGTGAGAGATGATGACGTAGTGAGTTGTATTGGAGTGTGCTTCAATAGATACGCTTCTAATACGCCATTACAATTTATAACAATACAATTCTACTCGAAAGGTCAAAAGCCACAACAATTAACATTTTAATAGCACAAAAATAATTAAAAAATTCTATTTGAAGACCACCTCCATTTAAAGAACACTTCTATTCGGTCTCAACGGTGGTCTTAAAATAGAGTTTTCGAACTATAGAACCAATTTTTCTATAATAACAGTTACTGTCCGACCTTCGTTGTATCGACATTTCACCGCCCACCTTTTCCAAATAATAATTTCTAAGTAGTCTACTACTAAATGTTTTTGAAATCCATCGAGAAATGTAAGCAAAAATACGGTTATATATTGTTATAGATACACGCAGTAAGGTGGAAGCAACGATATTCGACAGTTGCAGGAAGTAGTAGTAGGAGGAGTTGTCAAGGGCAGGAAGATTGGAGATGCAGTAGAGTTCCTTGAAGCAGTATCATTAATCTCGATCCGCTTTTCTCGCTCGCTCCGAGTAAAAAGTCGGCTCAGCTAGGGTGGGTTACGCTTCCTCCTACTTCACTTCTAAATACGCAGTAATATCTATTCCATTATGCATGTAACGTGGTCTTTCCGGATCAAATAAAGTACATAGAGAAAAAGGTGTGCATATTCTCTTATTAAATATTCCACACGTTACCTTGTTCCCGGGCTCAACTTTGAAATCCCCCGCCCTCCAAACTCTCTCCGCCAAAACTCCCCCCTTCCCAATTCCAAAAAAAGACAACATTCTTCCTCAACTTATCACTACAATACGTATCACTACAATATGTATCACTACTACTGACAACTCTTCGATCGTGCGCGCTTCATTAACAAATAATTACCCAGCTGTAAAAGAGACCTATAAAATAATAACTGCCATCGATTTGTCTAAGAATTTAAAAATTATAAGCTTTAAGATGCGGCGCGTTGATCGATATTTAAGAAAGAAAATTTTGCGACGCCGCGCATTTGCAACTGTCAAGGCAATGTGAAAGTAGCTAATTAAATGGATAACATCAAATTTAATTAACGGCTACCAAAAGTTTATAAGATCGATACTGTAGAGTGACGCGGCTCCGGCATCGCTCGATCAGCACGCAAAAACGCCCCTCATTTTCACAAACACCTGTTCACTCGATATCCTCGTTAATGAAAGGATTCATCTGGTAAAAAACAAACAAAACTCCCCCGGGCAGGATTTTTCTAAAAATGATTAAGAATGAAACGTTGATTGAATAGTCAATATTAACCTTTAAATTTTGAGTAAATTACTATACCGGTTCACAGACTTTTTATTCAAAAACAATTATTCAGTAAAATCGGATAGAAATTTGCCACCGGTAGTTCTGTATAGCTAAATCTAACTTACAGAATAATAATAAAACATAATTATTACGGTAATGCGCGTAATTTGGTTGAGATTGATGCGTCAATCAATCATAATTATTAATTATTATTAATATTGGGATTGGAATTGATGGCGTGTAGCGCGTGTCATCTCGAATTAAGAAAATAATAATTGTTCATACTGTAATTATTATGTTATTTCTGACGTAAATTAATACAGTAATACTAATTTAAAATTAATAGAAAATTCGTTCTTAAAATTATCCTTTTCTCTTCAAATAGGATTTCTCTGTTCCATAAACAAAATTAAAGTAAACAAAAACTCTTGTAAAAAAAAACAAACCCCCAACTCTTTGCGTTAAGTTTGTTTGGTTTTTGCTACCTCATCCTGAATAACTCCAAATATTATACTGTAACATGATACTGTATATGAATGGTGGGAACTCACCGATCAGAGTTTTAATTGTTTCTGATTGAATCTGCTGCAAACTTAACTTCGACATTAAACATAAAGTTTCGTGAACGTCGAAGCAGCTGTTAGCTGCTTAAGCTTACTAGTGGACGAATTCGTTCGACTTTTGGAACAAAAATTGATCTTTGAACCGCTTACAGTTTACCTATTAACGCATAATAATAATAATTTCATTCAACGAGTAATTTTGACCTCGACGATATCACAGAAACCGCCTCAAAAAAAAGTCTTGGATTTTGTAGTTCGGGATTCCCCATACAAACTGCCATCTATTCTATTCTATACCTAAACACAAACTTCCGAATCACAGTTGCGGGACTAGAGAACGTTTATAACCTTTAACTGTATAACACAAATTATTTATAA
Source organism: Polydesmus complanatus (assembly GCA_034692225.1). Taxonomy (NCBI): domain Eukaryota; kingdom Metazoa; phylum Arthropoda; class Diplopoda; order Polydesmida; family Polydesmidae; genus Polydesmus; species Polydesmus complanatus. The sequence continues at coordinate 40,615 of JAQGAZ010000537.1, read as the reverse complement.
AAAAAAACTACTATATTTACGATTAATACCACCATAAAGTTTTGCTTCGAGTTAATGGTAGAAGCAAAAGTTGAAACCTTTTGATTACACAACGTTACAATACCAGACGAAGCATAATACTGTATAACTAAAAAGACTAAAGAATAAAAAAGAATATGTCAATTGAATTTCTCATCGCGCGCCAAAATAAATTTGCAACGAATGTTGAACATAACTCAGGTGCACTTGGTAATTGCGCACCACTCCTATAATACTACCTGTTTTTTTTTTTGTTTTTTTTTGGGGGGTACTCACTGAAATTGCTTTTGTTTTCTGTCTCGATACACTTGTAGGAGGAAGCTATTGATTTTCTTATCTTCCACTTGGCTAGCTAACCGATTTCAAACCCCATCATTTATCCAATCCAAGCGCGCAATGCACATTTCTTTTTTTTGTTGTTGTTGTTGTTTGGTCGGCCGGCGTTGGAGAGTGTAGTGTACGGCGTATTTTTGGTGCCAATTTCGTTTGGCGCGTAAAAACTATTGAATGCGCAACATCTGCTTTCTCCTATACACACACATACAACATATTACATAGTCTTATATAATACTGATTTCTAAACTTACCCCAGCATTTTCTTCTTACTCTCTTCTCTTGTTGTTTTTGTTTGTGATTTGATTCGTTCTAACTTGTAACGGGAGGTATACTGTCTGTTTTTATTAAGGTTCGTCAGCTTACGATATAGTACGGCCACTCTCCTATCAAGATTGTAACGTCTTTCTGCTATGTTTTCAAATCAACCAGCCCGATTCACTGGAGAATACAGTCAACAAGGTATATAATATATAATCTATCATTTCGCTGCCGCCGCCGTCGCGCGCAACACTTTTTCACATTTTTCTTCACACGTTCACTGTTTTTTCGTTGTTTACCGATACACTACAAACTTTTTAAAAAACAAAATGTCAATCAACGAGCGACGCGAACAAACTTTTCATTAACAGTGTTGTCAGATACATATAGGAAAATGTACGTCGTTGAAAACGATTAATCCCTTGTTAATTGCTTTCATTTATTTTATTAATTTTTTTTATATATATACGGTGTTTATATAAAATTCTTACTATATTTTCTGGAATATTATAAAATTATTTTCCAGCCGCATTTTATTTTATTTATTTATTTTTTAATTAAATTCCCCGTGCAGAAAAAAGTGGAAAAGTAATCATTGAGTATAGGCGACACTGCACAAGCAAATTGAACTTAGGATAATTATTTCTTGTTATAAATTAATAACAAAAAAATTAATAATAAGCTAAAATTTAGCCTAAAAATTTATTTTTTTAGAAACAAATATTATTATTTAATACCGATAATAATTTTTTGTCTCTCAATTTTTTTTATAATATATAAAAAAAAAAACAACAACTACCCGGTAGCCATTGAAGCTGCTTAAAAAAAATGACCAAACTCAAGAGATTAACAGATCCATCGACTGATACAAAAAAAATATATTTCGTGTCCATTAAATTTGAATTTCTGGGCTAATGAATATTAAAACCCTACAAGCTCGAGCAGGGTTATCTGTTAAAGTCTATTTTAATACAATATAATGGTTACTTTTAGGATCATAATGAACTACGGGAACATGTAAGTACAGTATATAGCTATACTATGATAATAATAATTTAAACAAATATGCAATGTGTGGGAATAATAATTAATTATAGCAGTTGTGTAAATGCTTCAAGAGCTTCCTTTATAATATTGTGTTCAGTGTTTCCAACAATTGCCTTTTCTATTGTTTGCAGTGGTTGCCAGAAGTCGGTCATTACGCTCCGAATGTGCCCATTGTTTTATGCGGCTGCCAAAGCGACACCAGACACGATGTAAACGCCAACTTGAACCCCGATTCCACTCATTTCAAGAACTCCGCCGGGAATAACCGCTCGCCAATAACGTTAGAAAATGTAAGTTATTAATGTCTCGTAGCTTGATTTGAAGTTCGAGCCAAAAACTTCTCAATAAAATTATTAAGCAGCAGGTATAGGCTACGTTAATTAAAAGTATTATATTAATACCAATCTTGTAAACAATACAAATTATAGTCTTAATTATATCAGTTGACACGCAATTTGATATCTTAAATCGAGCGCATTTGAATAAAAATGAGAATAAATCTTCACGAAATATCAAATTACATATCAATCAGAAATTCTTTAATAATTTTTGCTTAAGGCGCATAGTTTTCATTTCAAAAACTCTACATGGTTTTTAATTAAAGAAACCTTAGACAAACCATAATTATATCCAAGATAATTGATTCTCGACAAGATAAAAATATAATAATTACGTTTTAAAAGTTTTTTCCAGCAAAAATTTTAAAACTTTACCACATTATTCTGTGTTTGTTTACAGGATTTAAATTGTGATACTTTTTACTAGGGGAAAAAAAACATTTGTAGCGTAAAACAATCAACAATTTCGTATTAGAATGAGCTCGAATCTTATTGTCGAAATCAGAAATTCAATGTAAATACAATTTTCCTCCCAAGAATATTGCAAAGCAGAAAAAAATGATAAGATTTTATTTATGAAAAAAAAAAAATGCTAAATTATTATAGAGCTTCTTCATTGCTTTTCATATGTCTTCTCTTACGATTTTTATCTTTATAGAAATAACATTTTTTTTTACATAGCGTAATATTTCTCGGAAACTTTTATTTTAAGGAAAACAATTTAAAGCTTGATTTTTCTTCTTCTTCTTCTGTTGCTATGTTTGCAGGCTCTCTAATATTTGTACGAAAAAAGTAATAATAAAAAAACAATAGTGTTTGTTCTCATCGACGGAGAACGCAACAGTACAGCTCACTCGGATGTTTTCCTTTCTCGGAATTTACGAAAATTATTAGATAATGAAACCATAGTGATATGTCCTCCTCAAAAATAATATCTTTTTTTTTTTAATGAATACCGGTATAATTCTATCATATAGCTTGCATATGAAATTTTTTTTAAAAAAAGAAAATTGGAAATTTTTTTTTTTTTTTTAGGCGGTGGAGATTTCCAGACAAATCGGAGCAGCAACGTACGTGGAAACATCTTCTAAATTATCGGAAAAAACAGCTCGAGAAGCGTTCGAAGTGGCGGCTTTAGTTGCTTTGGGACGACTGAATAAAAACCACGGAACTATTCAAAGAGACCGATCGTTCGAGTCTCGAATGGCGACACGTTCCAAGAGTAAACTCGATCTCAAGTCGGAGTTGAAAGACAGGACAAAAAACTGTTCAGTAATGTGAAAGTACAGTATTAAAAAAAAGATAATGGAAAAGTTAAATGACAAAGATTCACATTATTGCTGAGCATTTTAAAAACCTACAAATGCACGAGTCCTAATTCAATTGATTGCGCAGTCCATGTAGTAAATGGAGATACAAAACCTTCCACGAAAAAAATTAAGGTTGGCAATTTGCGATGAAAGGTACTTTGCAAGTACATCAATTGTATGAACTGATTTTATATACAGTAAATAATAATTATTATTTAAAAAAAAAAAAAAAGTATAATATCACAAACTGAACTATAGATAATGGACTGTTAATGGACTTTTGAGGTTAAAAAAGTTCAATTGCATGATTGGCCTACACATTATCGAAATAAAAATTTGTTACTTAATGTATAATCCTGTTGTTAAAAAAAAAAATTTGAAAAATGATTGTTAATAATTGTGTTGAGCACAAAATTATTACGTAGCACTGTATCAGTTTTATAATAATTTTTAAGCCAGTATTAGAATGGCTTTTTTTTTTTTTTTCATTTTCCTTTTTAATAATGAAACTGGGAAATCCCAATTGGCCAATTATTTTGGCTCTGCTTTTTAAGTATCATCGAGGAAATGATCGATGCTGAACGCGATGTAAAACGCGCGGAATTATTATTATTTCCGAATCAAAAAAGTTTATAACATTGTAGAACTAATTTTAAAATCTTTCATATTATAATAATAACCTAATCAAAAAAAAAAAAATCTTTTGCTAAAATAATAATAATTTTGAATAAACATTTTTTTTGAGTTCTGGTTGATCAGTGCAAACTGTATAATAATGACAAAACTTAAACGAAATTAAGTTGAGCGAAATAATAATTATATTAAAAACATTCATGTATACCTAACGTGTACGGCTTTTCATGAATTAAAATATTATGTAATATAATGAAACTTAATGCCATTTTTCCGATGAATAGTACTGACAGATAAAACTCAATTCGCTTGTTATTTTCGCACTTGTTCGGTTATGACTTTCCTATTATTTCTCAAATTATTTACTCGATCTATTAGGAAAGCAGCTTATAAAAAAAAGATTATACCGGTAATTAAATTAATGATCAGAAAAAGTATAGAAGTCAAAACAAACTCTGTTCTTATAAAATACAGTAACCCAAAATGCATCAAAAATGAAATAATGGAAGACATTAAGAAACGAAAAAGAAAAAAAGACTCGCATCAAAAGTATTCCAACGCTAAAATTTATATACTCGTATATAAAAAAGCAATAAAATTTCCACAAAAGGTAAAAAGTTTCGTAGTCATGACTTTATCATCGAGGCACTTGAAAGCAAATCCCGAAGGGTTACATGCTTAATAAAAACCAAAACAAAAAAAAAACACAAATCGATTATGGCACACGAAATAATTATTCATATTACACGCCAAAACGAATAAGAAATTAGAATCCCGTGCCTAAAATTCACGATTTCCGTATATTATATAAAAAAAAAAAACATCATTACAGTACTCTAATAAAAAAAAAAGTTTATACAGCCGCCGCGCATGAGTGGAATATAAATACAAATTCAATCGAAATAAAAAGTACGATTGTAATAATTATTATTATGGTCTAAAATGAGAGTATTATTAAAAACGAGCAATTTCCATGAAAGGGTTTATCAATATCAAAATAATTATTGAAATAACCATCAACATATTTTTTGTTATTATTGACTATCAAATTACTTGTATATTGGCAAAAAAAAAAAAGAAAAATCTGAATATCAATATTTAAAAAATGAATTATGACTGCCCTTCATGATGCCTATGATCCCTTTCAATAATTGTCAATTTTAGCGAAAACAAAAAAGTTGGGTGGGTTCATAATTAATAATTTGTTATAACTTTTCAACAATTTGCTCGGTGGAAAAGCTTTGAAAATTACGTCAACTTTCCATTTACTTATTTAATTATTATTTGGAATGATAAATTTGAGGGGTTTTTATATAAATTTTTTTATAAAGAGCAATGTACCTAGTATGATCTCTATTGTTTAATACTGCAGACTCTTTACTTTCTTATGCAAATTCAAAACGTGCCCACAACAAACGTTTGTGCCCACGCATTTATTACTCAACAATAATTTTTGACTCTCCTAACTCGCAGTTTTCAAACTAAAAGCCCACGAAACGCCTTTTAAAGTAATAATGTTGATCCCATCTGGTGTTTAACCTAGAAACGCTGCCCATTTTAACTCTTATAACTTTCTTATTTATCATTGTTTTAAGATGTTTTTTTTTTCTTATTGTAAAAAGAAATAACTTTTTACAAATAACGCGTTATAAATCTGTGTAAAAGATTATTTATTTATTAAAGGAGCTGCCATCGAAGATACTAGTAGACTACAAAAAATAATTAAAAGAATAGTAATTTTAAAAAAACGCAGCCTCGGAATGAGAAAAGCTTTTCCACCAGCTCAACATTTTGAAGATATGTAAGTATATAAAAGTTTCAAATTTCTGTATCAAACAATGACTTAATAATAGTTATTATTATTAGAAATGGTAAAAGATATGTAAAAAAAAATGTATGTGGTATCAAGGTGATATCAAAATGGTAGATGATGTTTTCTATTATGCCTTTACAAATGAGCAAAAATAGAAATTGATTTGTTAATAGTTGCCTCAATGATGTAAAACCAAATGTATTACAATAAATATAACTCAATTCCCATTTTTTTTAAAAAAAATCCCCCTCCCGCCTCCTAACGTACCCTTGGTCATTTTTTGCTAATTTTGTTTTGGAAAATGGCAAATTTAGAAATGATATGACATAAAAATTGTAATTAAACTATGAACACAAACATAAGTACATCCTACTTTTAAAAAAATAGGATTATTGGAGATTTAATAAGCGAGAGAATACCTGGAGATCGAAGCTCTGCAGTGTTTACAATTCAGTAGTCATCACTGTCTTCCGTCCTACTCGTTCACTTTCTCGTCTTTTAACACTTCCTTCACTACTTCCATTCACATTGGAGCGCACGTTGTTATTATTATTATTATTAATATTGTTTCCATTTGTATAAGCTGCAGCCCGATTCATTTTCCTCATGGAGAGCGCGCCAGAAGCTGAAGACACAGATCTAGTAATTGGACTATTCGTGGCAAATGAAGTTTCCTGAACAATAAGTATTAATCAATTTATGTATTAGAAACATGTAAATTTGTAAAGAAAACAAATACCCAACTACTACATAATATTATTATGAACTTACAGTTAAAACTGGAGACTCATTCGCATTACTATCGGCTAAAGGCGGGTTTGCAATGGGTAGGTTTGCAATGAGTTCTTTATTAACAACGCCATCGTTTTCTCTATCAGCAGAACCAAAAGAACCGCTTGAAACAATGGTAGGTAATGGACTAGTACGCCAATGAGAAGAAGATTCTATAGATGAAGATGCTAAAAGCGGGACCTCATCGGAAGAAGATTCGTCTTGTGAGATCTCGATTAGTTCGTCAGTTGGACAGTATAACTGCTCAGAGTAAGAGGTAGAGGGGAGCACAAGCGATTTAATTTCCCCAGCCTATACAAACGTATATCAAGCCCCAAGCATTAGTAATAACCAAGCGATATCAATAAAAATCTTTTTTATTTTTACAAACCACTTTAGTATTTGTAGAATTTCCAGATTTTAACTTGCTCGTCAAATCTGCAGGAGACTTCAAACTGGCTTCATTTGAATGGTTCGTAAATCCGTTCGTAACTAACGGAAATTCACTATATAAATAATAAAACAAAATAAAAACATTTATAAATTATTAAACTCTATAAATTCAATTTGACTAACTTTTTCTTAGATACAAACAATCCATTTTCATTGGCTGAAGTTGGAGTTGACGGTTCACTCGACGATTCCCTATAAAATATTTTATTATTAATGTTCAAATTTAACAACAAGACAAAAATAGATATTATTTAAAGTTGTTGTAAATTACCCATTTATCAATTTTTCTTTATCACATTGTAAATCTTTGTTGTAGCTATTCTTCTTCAAATCTTCCCTCGTCAAGTCTACAACCAAAGTTTTTTTATCACCTGCAATCGTCAACAATGCAACAACGATATCAAGTTTTGTCAATAAATAAAATTAATAGTACAATATAAAAAAAAAATCATGCTATAGATGCAACGTGAAGGTTAGATTATCCCCATATATTATACTTCCGTGTTAATAAATCTAACCTTGGAACACGAACAAAAAAATATGGGTTTATTTCAAATAAACATGCACAACCGATCATAACATTTATTTTGTCAAGATTTCTACGCAATATTATACGATAAAATCACAGTGCTAAAGTTAGAAATTATCATAATTCTTAATAAATCTATGTTATTATTATTATTATTATTATAGATGCGTGCGGTGATGTATTAGGTAAGTAAAAAGTGTTTGTTTAAGAATTTCCGTGTAAACTGTGAGGCATCATTTTCTCCTTACATTTATCTTCCTCTTCAGCTTTCGCCTTCAAAATGTTACACTTCATCTGATCGGGAGGAATGGGCTTCATGGCACTACTGCTCGCGAGCTTCGTTTGATTGTTGATCAAACTATTTACATCTTTAACAGTCTTAGATGAAATAATTGGTCCTGGAGAATCTAAAATTTTCAACTTCGTTGCTAATAATTCAGCATCTAAATTGATAAAAAAAAAAATGCTTTTATAAATAACATTGTTTTCAAGGTAAATAATTTGATAAATTTAAAATACACGTATTCTTTATACGTTATACATATAAAATTATTATCATTTGATAATATTAAAAAATAATAATAATTAAGGTTTGTATTTAGCAAAAATTATGTAATATCAGTCGCGCGCATTCAATTAACAAAAAAATAAAATTTATTTATCAATATTTTAAAAGATTAATTTTAAATAATTCATACATAGGTGTCATAATATCTTCGACACATAATAATTCTTCCAAACTCACCTGAAGGTTTAATCGGAGGTTCGCTTGATTTAAAATTAGACGCCTTCGCAGATAAATGCTCGTTTTTGGATTCATCGCCAACTGCGAAAGAGCTATCTTTTTTAAGCGAGCGCAGAAGACTATCTAAACGTTCTTCTGCAGCGTTAGACGATTTCGACATTTTTATGGTAGCCTGTGGACTTTTCGCTAACAATGGTGCCGACATCGATCCAGTGGATAGAGGAGATCCAGGAGGAGACGAAACAGATGGCTCTAAAGTCCCCGGACTGATGGAAATGGTCACATCAGCTGGAGATACAATAGTACTTTCCCTAAATGACCGCCAATTAAAATTTAAAAATAAAAAAAAATTAGTAAGCAAAAATTATTATGAACAATTAGTATCTTAAACACTAACTTGATGTGGTTTTCACTCGGGGTAACCAAAGGCGAGCTTTCTTCAATAATTTCAGGTTCAATCGTCGCCGTTACTGGAGCCACCATATTATGTCGAGCAGTCGATGATTCAGGATTGTCAATAGCATTTGTGGTGTTTTTTGCCAGAAACGATTGCCTACGAGCAAACCTTTGACTAGGTCTTCTCTCAAACTGGACTGTTCGGCGTGTTCGATTATGCTGAGTCGTTTGAAACTCGGTTCGTCCACTATAAAACCAGCAACATGAGCATTTTTTTTAAAAACTTTGCTCGGAATTAAATTTTAAACCTGTATCGAAATCTTGATCCCATCCTGAAAAAGGTTTGCCTCGCATTTGGCATTCGAACTGGACCTTTTAAGCGAAAGAAGGCGTGATGTTCAATGGCACATTTCCATAAATGTTTGCACGCTTTTGGATTCAAGAGGCGAAACATAAAAGTATGTTCTTGTTCATTTCCCTATAAATCAAATAATTATTAGAATTACAGTACAGTATTTTTAAAACTGAACTTTTGGAATCTTACCTGATCATCGTCTTCCACGACAATTAGCGTCAACTTTTTATTCTTAAAATCCAGTTTCGTTATTTTTGGCCTGTATCAACAAAATAATATGTAAATAAAACACTAGTTTCAAACATTAAATAATTTCCATTTCTAACCAAAAAAATAAACCAATTTTTTGAGTGTTTTCAAAAACTAAGATTCCAGTGGGCGTTAATCCTAAACTATATTCCATTCCATCCTTACCCTAAAACACAAAATTAAATAAGATATTTTTCATATTTTATAATTTATAGTTAACGTACCATAACAGTGTGCATATCAACACCGTACATTTCAAGCCATTTAGCTTTGTTTAAATAATTTATTTCGGCTTGAGCGGGTGTTTGTCCTCTACAATAATTGTCAATAATTAAAAATTGTAAAGCTAAAGCATCATATCAATAATAATAATATTTACGTGAATAGTTTGAATTGCTCCAAAATGTCAAGTTCAATTTGTTCGGTTTGATTTGGAATAAACCGAAATTCAGATACAAAGGCAGGAGTATGAATTTCTTCATCATAATCTCCCAGTTCAGCTATTAAAAAAAATTATTATTAAACGATATACCGGTTAAATACATTTGTCAAAGCCATTTTTTTTAAAACTTACATTGTAACGTATAGGCACACAATTCAATCAGCGTTTGATAAGGCACTTCCAATCGTCCAGTTACTATATCCTGCTTAAGTTGTAAAAAAAACTGGTACCTATAATAATAAATGTATAAAAGCAAAAGATAAGATAAAAATTTTGAAATATGTCAATAAAGAAACATAATAAATATTATTATGCGTTAACTACTAACCGTGTAAGTTCTTCACGTAAACTGTTAGGCTCCGATGAATAGAATTTGACTTTGAGGTGTAAAGTGTACGGAGGTCCAACTAATATTTCAAGATAAATATTAATAAAAAAAAAGTATTATAAACAATTAAAATCTTTTTTACTTTTGACTTGTTTTTTGATCAGCTTCGTGGGATCCAACCAGTGCTAAATTACAATAAAATGCAAAAAACAAAAACAAAACGTCAAAATTTATAAATATTCAAAGCTTTTTAAATTAAAGCGACCCGGTTACATACCTTAACGTGATTTACATCCATGTATTGTAATCCAAAATAATCTTTCTCTATAATATCCAGTGAATAGATCACCTGATCAATTAGTTCTTGTCCCATCGCCTTTTTCTGTTTAAAATAAATAAAATAAAATATAAATGTTAGTTATAAAAAGTCCAAAAAAATTTTAATTAAAGTTTATTAGAAATCCAAAGAATTAATTATTTCTAATGATATAATAATAAATAAATAATTATATTGAGAGATGTTGCAACACGCGTAAAAATAAGCAATACAATCTTTACTGTAATCGGCATTTTCCAACCGCAAAAAAAAGTTGAATAATCATTTTGCAGCAGGTGTTAAACCTGAATAATCTCTCGAAAATCATGTTTACTATACATTTTATAGACGACTGCAACTAGTTCTCTTTTCTCACCCTGTAGAACACGTCTTCACAATCGAGAAGAGAAAACACAATGTGTACTTCTTTTTTTGACATGAACCACTAAACATGAGTTTTCGGGTTGTCAATAAAGTTGAGTTTTTCCATGCAGTCAAAGACACCCCATGCAGATGACAACTAACAATAAAATTCATTTGTTTACATAGTTTATTTTTTTGCCGTATAGTCGTCAGAAGCAGTTATGAACTTGGTATTTCTAAACAACAAGAATGTATCAGATGGTTTGTACATTTCCTTTTTTTTTTTGCCAGCTTGAAATCAAACTTTAAAAGAGATTAAAAAGCCACTTGTAATAATTACTTATTAGTTTTGACGCTTGAGCTTTAAATTCTAGTATTTCTCAAACATTATTATTAACGCTAACCTGATGATTGAGTGATGAAACACAACCTCAAAAATTATAATTATGACTCATATTTTTATAGTTATTAAATCTTCAAATTAAATTAATTAATAACTTTAAATAAGTTGTTAAAATTCACATAAAACTCTACAATGTTGTTTTATTTTTTTTTTTTTAAATTAAATTAAAATTTTTAAAACGTGTTAAAACTGTAATTAAAATCAAATTTCTTCGAATTTTGCATTTTCAAAATGTGTTCTCGATTTGTCCTCGCGCACATGGCTAAAGGTTTCTTCTACTTCACCCTCAAAAGGAATGTCATTGTATTATTTAGCTCTCAATAATAATAATAATTTTGAAAGTACGGTATGCAAAAATCTTTAAACTGCGTGGGTAGTCGCGGCTAGCTTATCCTTCAACCTTAATGCTCCGTTTAAAACATAATCAACATTGGCAATGGAATGGATACATATAAATAAATAATAAAAAATGAATAGGGGTATGTTGTCACAAATGAACACATCGATATTAATTTCTCGGCGTGTTTTATAATGCAAATCGCTGGCTAAAATCGTTAAGTTTGTAATTAGGGGGAAAGGTGGACGAGACAGCAGCTGATCTTGACTCACCCAGCAAACGCGCCCAACCAACATTATTACTGTACGTGTACACCTATTGTACTCGTCCGAATCACGAACGAATAAAGATTCCTCACGTCTTCATACGCCACTCTTTCTTTATCGACAGGCTACATTTTAACGACACCGCGAACAATTTTTTCTTTGGTAAATCCACACAATACAAATATCGATATATCCGTAAAAAACCGTACCCAACTGAATTCGTATTCAATCCTTTTAATAATGTAAATATTTGAATGACACATGGAAATACTTTACTTTAAAGGCTTTTTAAACATTTAATTGTTCTATTTCGCGATTAGAATTTCCTCCTTTGACCACAACACACGCAGCAAAACGGACATCATACCCACTCACTATGCTGCGTTTTGATTCCAGCTTGATCCAATTCGAACCATATAATATGGTTGTATCATTCGATGGCTTCTACGTCTGTTCTTTTTTTTTCTTAAAAACCTTTTCTCGCATCACACCCCATATATTTCTAGTCTACCTAATTTAAGTCTGGTATATTGAAAATGTGCGTTAACGTATGATAGAGAAGAGACATGAGACGAACTCGACCAAGCTGAAATCAACGCAGCCAGGCGTTTGTGAGTGGGTATGACGCTCGTGTTGAGACCGGAAGTGGATATTTCAAACACAGAATAAAACAATAATTCAATGTTAAAAAAAAAATCCTTAAAGTAAAGTTGTTCCATGTGTCATTCAAATATTTAGATTATTAAAAGGGTTTAAAACTAATTCAGTTGGGTAGAGTTTTTAACGAACACCGTGTACTTTCTGGTAACTTTGTTTTCAGAAATAAATAATATAAAATTGTTTTAAGAAATCCTAACAATCTTTTAAAGTTGCACTCGTTATTTCCTTAATTATCTCGAGTGTAGATTTTTTTTTTAAATTATTTTGAATTAAAGCATGAACTTTGACCAAACAAACAAACAAAAAAAAAGCTGCGTTGGTTCAATAATATTCTAATAAATTCACAGTGTGTTTTGAATGGGTGTGCGAGTTGCTCGTACAGTAGGTATACAATACAAAGCTTATTCAATTGTGATGGCAGTTGTGGACTTTTTTTTACAACCTCCCCAAAACTAATAAATTATGTCAACAATAGAAGTAGGAAGAATAATATGCTAATAAATCGTCTCCATAGCTTAATTCGATCTAATATTTCTCGTTTTCCTCAAACAATATTATTAACACCTAAAACTCTATAACTGACGATATAGAATAACTGTCTGATGATTCTGCTTACACTGGACAACACAATTATTACGAATGTCATTACGTTGTAAATAAGCAACCGTATTACGACGCAGACAATATAATTATTTATAGACAGTGGACCGGCAAGTTTGTCTTTGTCACCTACAATAATAATTTTATAAGGCAAATCGAAAATGCTTTTTTTTTTTGTCCAGAACTAACTTATAATATCTTTGCTAATCGCTCCATAAATTATTTATCTCGCTAATAAACCGTAACCCGCTTCTATAAAATGCAAACAAAAAAATATAATATTCACGCCGCAAATAATTGATTAAAAAAAAAACATTATGCAGTTGACCATCGAAAATTTACATTTTTGTTGCTACATGAACAATTAAATGGACCGTGAAATTAATGAAACAAAACACGAAACCAAAAAATAAATAAAACAACAAACGAGGATATAAAAAGCAAATCGAACTATTATTTTATCTCCAATGCTAATCTAATTCAAAAGCAGAAGCTGATTTTTCTAATTACATGTACATTGTACACAGTGTTCGTAAAAAAATCGTACCCAACTGAAATAGTATTAAATCCTTATAATAATGTAAATATTTGAATGACACATGGAAAAACTTTAATTTAAGGACTTTTTTAAAACATTGAATTGTTCTATTCTGTGTTCGAAATATATCCTCTTCCGGTCTCAAAACAAGCGTTAGACCCACTCACTATATTGCATTGCATAAACAACAGTTTGACCGAGTATGTTTCATGAATGTGCAGTGCAGTGCACTTCTTTAACGTTGCTGCTTATGTTGAAACCGGAAGAGGATATTTTGAACGCAGAATAGAACAATTCAATATTAAAAAAGTGATTAAAGTAAAGTTTTTCCACGTGTCATTCAAATATTTACACTTTTAAAAATGAATTTAATACTAATTCAGTTGGGTACGGTTTTTTATGGACACCGTGTATAAAGTTTCTTTTAATGGGTCAACTTTAAAAATAAAAACTTATTCAAGTGATAAAATAAGTTTAAGTGTTTTCTTATAATTATTGACAATGTTATTAATTAATTTTTTTTTTTTTTTTGCATTTAATAACTATAATACTAATGCATTTCCAATGCCAATTAACCATGGCAAACAAAAATGTAGTTAAATTTAGCTTTAAGCTGTAATACAATAATTATTATAGTAATATTATGAATGAAGCAATGTTATTATAATTATTATTGATATTGATGACGCCATTTTGACTATTCTTTTGGAAGAAGGAAATCGAAAACAAAAAAAAAAATCGTTGAAAATAATCAAATTAAAGCAGATGCATGTACTGTATACTGTATAGTAGGTGACTATTATTTTAGTCATTAAACGTGTCGCGTTCCGCTTAGCAGATGATAGGTGTCAAATAACGCTATCAAAATTCAACTAATAAGCTTAACAAAAAAAAAAAAAAAAAATCGACAAAATTAGTTCATGATTGGTGCGTGCAACATCCTCATTTTAACAGCAGTTTCGTGCAAATCTATAATGGTGAATTTCGATTGGAAATTATAATTCTAGCAATAAACAAAAATAAATCGAAACAAACTTTATTTTAGTTTATTCAAGAGTAAAACCACAAGAAGAATAAATTGCTAAACAATTATTATGTATATACACAACATTATTTTTTTTTTTTAAAGAAAATATTTCTCAGATGACGCATTTTACTAATTTCTTCCTAAATACATTTACAGGAAAACCTCTATGCGAAGCCACTTCTAATTGAAGACCACCCCATATGCGTCCCTCCCAATTTCCCATGTTAATGCTCCTCTAATAGTGGACCACCTCTACTCCGAGACCATTTTAAGTCCTCATTTTCAACGGAGGTCTCTATTTGAAGAGCAGTGAGATGGTGCGCAGTGTGAATATGCGCAGTGAGAGATGATGACGTAGTGAGTTGTATTGGAGTGTGCTTCAATAGATACACTTCTAATAGTGGACCACCTCTACTACAAGACCATTTTAAGTCCCATTTTCAATGGAGGTCTCTATTTGAAGAGCAGTGAGATGGTGCGCAGTAGCGTTGCGCAGTGAGAGATGATGACGTAGTGAGTTGTATTGGAGTGTGCTTCAATAGATACACTTCTAATACGCCATTACAATTTATAACAATAGGTCAAAAGCCACAACAATTAACATTTTAATAACACAAAAATTCTATTTGAAGACCACATTTAGTTGGCCCAACGGTGGTCTCGAAATAGAGGTTTAACAGTACGTAAAAAAAGCCCTTTTCAATTTTGGATTTTCGAAAAGCACGTTCTCCTTGGTTATACTGTATAAGCCGAGTATAAACTTTGAATAAATGGCTGGCATTTGACCAATAAACCAGCGGCGGATTTTCAAATTTTACGATCTGAGGCCAAAATGTATTGGCCGCCCCTAAAAAGAGGAATTTGGAATAAATTTGAAGCGCCGAGCTTGCGAGGCGCGAAATTTTTTTGAAAAAAGTTAAAAATTTTCGCTTTTTTGCGCTTTTTGCCGCCCCTAAATTGTGCCGCCCTGAGGCCCTGGCCTCACATGGCCTATTTAGAAATCCGCCGCTGAATAAACGCGTACGTACATGTAATAATTTGAGAGATAAACAAGAGAAATCACTTAACTTTTAGGTATAGATGTTTATCTTAATATAATTTTGATCATTAAAAAAAAAAAGTATAGTGTGGAGGAGTTGGCAGACTTTCTCAAATTAGTCAACAAATTTGCAAACGTTGACATCGTTTGCAACTCATTTAACACAAACCATGTGTGACCTTGCAACCAAAGAAAAAAACAAGTGATCGAGTCGAACGCATTATAATGAAAAACAACAATTGAGATTTAATAATGTTACACAAATAATCCCTCATTAGATTACTCGTAACACGTCGTCCGTCGTGGATAGCAATTGCGTTGCTAGGCTTCGTCTGTGTTTTTATCGTTCACCTCGCGATTTAACGTTCTTAATTAACGCCTTCCTCTCGCGCTAATTACCTTATTAATTATTAGCTTTTTTTTTTTTTTTAGCAGTACAGTAGAGCCGAAGATTTGAGACGACGAAGAAAAGAATAAGCGAGGAAGAATAAAGTCTCGCAATAATAACGATGAATTTATAATGGCGAAAATAAATAAATTAAATAGGTCGTGAACTTTTAAGCCGTTGAATAATAATAAACAAACTTGTTATAAATTACTCAAAAATTGTTTTTTGGGAAAACAAAAATTATGTAATTAAACAATAAATAATTGCACGACCTAGTTTGAACAAAAACAAGAAACTATTCAAATAACGTGCAGGACATTAATTAAGAATAATATTCTTTGTGGAATTAAAAAATTATAAATTAAAATATGAATGTTTTTTAAAAAAAAAAAAAAAAATAGCGCGTAGAAAATAATGTAATACGTGATTATAATACAACTTATAAAATTCGAAATTAACCTCTCCAATATTACGAGTAAAAACACT
The DNA here is from genome assembly GCA_034692225.1 of Polydesmus complanatus. Taxonomy (NCBI): domain Eukaryota; kingdom Metazoa; phylum Arthropoda; class Diplopoda; order Polydesmida; family Polydesmidae; genus Polydesmus; species Polydesmus complanatus. The sequence continues at coordinate 24,171 of JAQGAZ010000537.1, read as the reverse complement.
GCAATTTAAAATAATTCCTGCTTTATCTCCGAATCAATCAATCAATCAAATTTGAAATCGGCCTAGTAACACTTTTACGTTCAGTAGATAGTAGTATCAAATCTTCATTCAACTAATTTCGACATTATTATAAATAAATAATTCCTATCAATTTTTTAAAAAAATGTAAACAAAAACATTTTTACACCAACCTTCTCAATTCTCAAAAAAAACCGGACACTACTAAATTAGTATTAAATTCCTTTTAATAATGTAAATATTGGAATGACACATTGGAAAAACTTTATTTTAAAGACTATTTTAAAATTGAATTATGTGTTTAATTAAAATAATTATTCTCCTTCGGCCTCAACACACGCAGCCCAACACAAGCGTCATACCCGCTCACTATGCTCTGTTCTCATTCCAGCTTCATCCAATTTGTCTCATGTCGGAATCATTCGTTGGCAGACTTGTTCAATATTTAAACTTTAAAATTATTTCGACAACAAAATTTTGGGGGGTGTGATGCAAGAAAATATTTATAAAACAAAAAGAACGAACCATGGACGAGAACGTAGCAAGACACACAGACAATTCGATCAAGCTGGAATCGATGCAGCCAGGCATATTATAATAATGCTTGTGTTGAGACCGGAAGAGGATATTTTAAACACAGAATAAAACAATTCAATATTAAAAAAGTCTTTAAAATTAAAGTATTTCCATGTCTCATTCAAATATTAACATTATTAAATGGATTTCATACTCATTCAGTTGGGTGCACTTTTTATACGGACACTGTGTAGTAAAATTTGTTAACAACAGTATCAACAAGTTAGGTAAAAATATATATTTTGCCTCCCTTTTTAAATTATCATTTTGATTAAATTCTGCAATTTCCTTGTTTTTTTTTTTTTTTTATCGTTAAAAACATTGCACTTTCATTAACAATTTAAATGTAAAACACCGGTATTAAAGGTATACGCTCGCACACCAATTACATATTATGCAACTATGATTGTAATTACTACCTACCATTTTGAAAAAATATTAAATCTGTAAAATTTAAAGAGTTATCAAAAACGCTGTATTCCTATAATAATAATAATGCTGTTACATGAAAAGGTATTAACAAAAAAAAAGTACGGAAAAACAAGAGGTTGAGTAACCAGTTGAATCGAAAGTTTTAAGGTGGGGGATCGAAGGTGGAGTTGAGTGAATTGGGGTGAGAGACACCAACAACCACATGCTCAAACAAAACCCTTAACAATAATAATAATAATATGCAAATAATAATACGTGGAGAAAAAAAAAGAATTTTTTACCGGCAAATCAATAGTGAGATCCGTGTCGTCCAGCAGCACGACTTTGCATTGAATTCGATGTTTGAGATGTCTGGCGCTGGGTGTAGAAGATAAAATGCGGTTGGCGAGGCCTCCTCGTTTTCCATCGACCACCGATGAGCTTGTCCCACGGCCTCGCCGCTTACTCAAAAATCGTAGCATTTTTTTTTTTGGAAATGCGCGAACCCAATGTTTTCAACCCACGCCACAATTAGTATGCATTAAATTAAAATTAAAAACAATCTCCTGCAGCAGCACCGTTCCAACATTCAAACACGGATGAAGCTAATTTTTTTTTTTTTTTGTAAAAGAATAATATTATATCGACACACTTCAATTTCCTCTTATGGTGACCAAAAAATGTTGATCAGGGGTAGGTGGACGACGACGACACCACACAAATTATTACCCTCGCTCTCTCTCTCAACTCTTTTTAATCTTTAATTTTACCTTACGCGGATTTCAATTCTTCACGATACGTATCCACATTTTAGCCCCGAGAAAGTTTCCTAAACTTTTGTTTAATCTTATTCGAAAGTCTTTGAGGGCGAAATTATAATTTGATCGAAATTGAGAACGTTGGAAACCACGAATTTTCACTACTGTTGTGAGAACAATCCCCGAATGGCTGGGTTTTGTTTTGGTATAGGTGTGGCCTAGTACTTGGCCAGAATGAACAATAGGTATTGGGCTGTGTAATCGGTCTTCTTGTGCGGATTCACTCGTGTGAAACAAGGAATGTGTAGGCGTCATTCTGCCATCTACCGACAGCTCCATTCAACTATTAAACCCGCCAAATTTTAAGCTTAAAACGCAACCCGGAACATTAAAAAAATTATTCTAAAAACGAATAACGTTCATTAATTATTATTAACAAACGTTTTTTTCTTAAATAAAAAAATATTTAATTCTTAAATTGTAATCATTTTTCAAATCAACACCTTTCAAATACTTTATATAAATCTGGCAAATTAGCAATTTGTAAAATATAACCGTTGGTTAAATTTTGTTTCGATGGTAAAAATGCTTTACGAAATGCAGGAAATAAAGTGTGTTCTATTTTCGATTTCCATGTTTTTTCCTGATTATCATTTGAGGATTCCATCGCCTGTAAAAGAGGTTTTAAAAAATGATTTCACTTTCTATCGTTTAAGATAATTGTTTTTTTTTTAAATAATTACATCATCTTTGGATTTGAAATCGAGAGGTTCAAATTCAGGAAATCTATAAAATTGTGCTATTTGCCTGCAAAATAATTCGAAGCAGTCTTGTTCACTCTCCCAATTCATCTTAACAAAATAAAATGAATAATTATAAAATAAATAAATCTTTAAAGCAGCACAATGTTACCGAGACACCCAGCCTAAAAATTAGCAGCGGTAGTTCTTCTATTGCGGGGTAATAATCATTTAAGAGATAAGGAATGCCGCATATATTCCCTTCCTGCGAACATTTTTAAAACATTTTGCTATTTACTGCATATATAATATGCAAGTATAATACCTTGTCAATTTCAAAAGAAAAGTAGTCCTTCAACATAGCCGACTTGGATAACAACAAGTTCGTTACAGTTTGAGGAAACGTTTCTTTTGGCCCATAACTGTCTCTCCATTCAATCGTTTCATGCGTTAAAGCTAATTCCGCTAATTCCCTGATGGGAGCCGGTTCCTACATTAAAATTTAAATGAAACATTTTTATAAATACAGAATGTTGAACATTTAAAACCTAAAAAAAAAAAAAAAAACTTAACAGATAATTCAAAAACGCTAAAATTTCCAAAATCTCGGAGCATAACTTGATAGAAGAATTCTTCGCTATTTACAAAAAATTGTACTTTTAACAATTTTCGATAATGAATAACAGAACAGTATTAAATTACCTCAACTTTGTGATATTCAACAGATAAAGTTTGGTTTGATTTTGGATTAGCGTGAACTGCCGATCCGCACATCCAACGAATGTATAATTCGAGAACATTTGCACCAATCCTTTAAATATACGGTATAGTTACGAAAGATAACAACTTTTTTTAAAGGCAATAATCTAACTCCTAAATTACCAGAATCATTGCTATCTTGAACTGCTTTTCTTAAATTAAGCACGGAATTTAGTTGAATGCTTCGTGTATAAGGAACATTTGTTAAAGTATTGTTAATACCGTTATCTCCAGATCTGCAAATAATAATTAAATACGGTATTACTTGAATCAAAATTTTCACTTCAAAATTAAACTAACGATAAATTGGCTGCTTTATTAACATTTCTATCGGGAGTATTTGCAGGTGAAGCTTCTTTTCGCAAAAACATGTCTAGTTTTTGTTCTTTGCTATCAGTTCGAACTAAATTATAATCGTACACCTTTCTTTCTTTACTCGGTCCCTCTTAAACGTACAAATCAAAAAAAGAATAATAATAAGTAAATCCCACTTAAGTCATTTTTACTCCGCGGTGAAATATTTACCTTCCGAATTGGAACTTTTAACGTTGATTTCTTTAATTTCCTTCATATTTGGAAGCACCGCCTAGCATGTTAAAAATAGAACAAAAATTAGGACAAAAAATTATTATAATTATTATTATTATTACTATACCTGGATAAGCATTGCTCGTGAACTGCAGCAGCTTAATAATCGTTCTTCAATTAACTTTTGAATACTTTCAATAATTGGACCTTCATTTAAAAAATGAACTTCTTGTTTTGTTGGGTGAACATTTACGTCAACATTTAGAGGATTAATTTCTAAGCTAAATCCAAAAAGAAAAATCATTAAAGTTCTTTAATTTTTAAAAAGACGTCAACAATAACCTCATGTAAATAAATGGAAACTGGTTTTTCGGTAAATACGAAGTATAAACGGCATCAATTGCTTTACGTATGGCATTTGATTCAACAAGACGATCTATTAAAAAACAAAATCACTTTTTATTACAATTTAAACTTTTTTTAAAAATACGTTACTTACGATTTATAAATAGAATAAAAATCGTTCGCTTGGAATTATGATTGGCAGAAGAAATGTAACCGTTAATTTTAAATTGTAAGGTCTCATTATTCAATTGAATATCTAATAACTCTCTAAAAATAATTAAAAGAATCAAATGTATAAGAATCGGTTAGAAGAGCGGATTAAGAGTCATACTTAGATTTATCAATTCCAAATAAAGATCTTATATTACTGAGTGTCGTTGAATTGGCTGTAGTTTTAACATCTGAAACGGTTTCACCGTGCTGGAATTTATAATATTATATTTTAAGTGTTATAATAATTTTTAAAACAAAACGCAAGAAATACTTTTTTGACGGTAAATCCAATCGATGGATTATGAACAGCATATCTGCTAACCACTTCCACTATTTTTGCGTATTCGCTGGAATAATTTTGGAATGCTCGGCGCCGAATAGGTATATTATAATACAAATCTTCAACCTAAAAATGACACGTTAAATCAAGCTTTTTTTTTTTAATCCAAAATTATAAAAAAAATTATTTTTTACTAATATCAAAGTTCCTTGATTTCCAGCGCAAGGTTTAGGAACGCCTTTTGGAACTCCATCACAATAATTCACTCTTCGAAAAAAAAAATTAACTTCGATTGAGTAAATGAAACAAATGTTACAAACACTTACTGATATGCGCAGGGAGTATCAACAGTTTTAGTCTTAATAGTTACGTGAGCAATGTGGCTTATACTTGCCATTGCTTCACCTCGAAAACCGAAAGTTGAAATGGTCTGCAGATCTTCAAATTCTCTCAATTTACTCGTCGCAAATCTTTCGCAAACCAAGTTTAAATCTTCCTTCTAACAAATATAAAACTATCATTAAAAATTTTTAAAAATTAAATAACATTCTCAAACACCGTACTCCTATTCCTGTTCCATTATCCTGAAAAATAAAATAAAACGTGTTTCAAAAAGGCTGGTCCTGCTATTTCAGTCTCGACATGTAAATCAATACTACCTGTATTTGAATGAGTTTGAGTCCTCCTTCCTTTACCGTAATTTGTATATTAGTTGACTTAGCATCAATGCTAATTAATTAAAATAATTTCAACAATTAAACCACAGATAATAATTATAATAATTATTGAATACAGGCTCTTATACCTATTCTCCATCATTTCTTTGATAGCATTGGCAGGTCTTTGAATCACTTCACCAGCAGCGATTCGATTAACAACAGTCTGGTCTAATCTTTTTATAGCTTCGGGTTGTAACAACTTGCTCGTACAAGAATTTGTTGAATTCATCTTAAATTATTATTTTAATAATACAGCTTTAAATCATTTGTGGCGGTGGTTGTCTACGGTTTTCAAGTCGCTCGAGATACCGCAACTTCCACCGAATTAAAGTTTTATGAATGATTCTTTCGAGTCGGACACTCTCATAAATCTAAAAAAAATTATGTAATAAATATAAAACAAACAACTCTTTGCGCAATAATAAATTAATTTAAATCATCTTACCAAAACCTTTATTTTCAAGTTTCGCATTCGATTTCGAAAATGGCAGAAACGAAAACGAATTTGACCGCTAGAGTGCGCTGCATCCGAAACGCTGGTGACGTAATCATGCCCGGAAAAAGCAAAAGAGGTCACTTCACGTGCGATTCAGATTTGAATGGTGACCCTATTTGTAACTTCTTGCGTTGACGAAATACCCGTAGACGAAAAATCTTACAGTAGAGCTAAATTCTACATGTTGTAGTGGAAAATATTTCAGTAAAATAAAATTTGTAAATCTTATATTTAACGCCTAATTGAAAATTATACAAAGTTAAAAATGTAAAATTTATTAAATTTGTACTAACTTGACCATTAGATGGCGCCATTGTATGTTTTGCAAAAACTGCTTTGTTTGGATGTTGCAATGACATTGAAGAAAACGGCACAACAGGGAGAGCATTACAATACGCATCGAATCTTCGCTCGTTCGCACCTACACAGAGAGAGTGGGATTTTTTTTTAAAAATTATTTTAATTAGATAGTTTTTTTAAATCAGTTTACAATAATTGAGGATTATAATAATAAACACCGTGTGTACATCTATTAACAAATTGGATTATAGTGAGCGTGACGGAAATATTGTGTAACAAAAATTGTGCGATCAGCTGATTATATCAACAAATCTTCATCTAAATAATTTTTTTTTAAATCTATTTTAAAGGTAAGATAACATTTTTTTAATTTTAGAGCTTTTGGAAACACATATTTTTGTGTGGAATACAAAATGAAAGGGTCAATTTTTCACGTGTTTTCTTATTTTTTTGCAGTTAATTCCCTTATGAATCATAAAGAAAGTTGCGTTTATTGTTTATGATCCATTCTTTGTCTAAAGAAATTTTAAAATTTTAGCACTTTAGCAAGGTGTGTTTAGTATAATTCGTGCAGTTTCAATGTTCTAAACAAGTTCTATTCACTGTAGATGTAATTTTTGGCCCATCAGTACTACTAGCCTTGTGTATATACAATTTATAAGCCAGCAGTAGCAGCAGTTGAAAATGTCCAGCTTCGAAACTAGTTACCAGCCTTTGCCTTATCAGGACAATGAAGGAGATGTGCATCCAGAACACCGAGATCCAGACGCTGGGATTATGATCCATGTTGTACCTGAGAAAAGCAAATGTAATTAACCAAAAATTCTTTCATTATAAAGGAATAACAATTTAATATAACGGAATAATTTTATTTTACAGCGCGATGGAACCATATTCACGATTTGGATACATTTTTTTCAAGAATATCCTTTTTATGTATTAGTATATAAACGTATAGTAGTTGAAAAGCATTTTGTTTATTTATTTCCTTAATTCGTTTTTTACATCTATAATTATCATCAAAATCATGGCTTTTTATGTAGTTGCTTGAAGTCAGGACTGGGTCTGGCGCAAATAGTTTTCATCGTTTTGTTTTCAGTATTTTTAATCTACTGCGTCGATTACCCCATTCTATTTTATGATAAAATTTTCCCCTATTATCCTACTTATAACGTTACGCGAAATGCTAAAGTTACTTTAAGCGATGCCTTTATTCCTGCTGGTCAGTGTATGCAAAGGTAAAAAAATAATAATAGTATTGTTATAAATAAACAATTAATTTTTATTCTTTTCCCGTTTCAGTTTTCATTGGTTCACTATTCTGTTTTTGATTTTTGCTGCAATTTTTTTCGTTATACGCGTTATTCAACTGGCGTGTGATTTTGTTAGCAATTACGAAATGAAAGCTTTTTTTAACATTGCCTTAAAAATCGACGAAGTAAGTTTTTTTGTTGTTTTATTCTACGAGTTAATGATTATAATTCTATAAAATGATTTTTCTAGAACGAGTTAAATGATATTACTTGGAATGAAGTTCAGCGACGAATGCAAGAGGTTCAACGCGAGCAACAAATGTGTATTCATAAACAAGAATTAACGGAATTAGGTTAGTATTTCATATTATGGAGTTGATGAGTAATTAATTAATGGTTTTTAATTTTATTTGATTAGATATCTACCATAGAATACTCAGGAATAAAAATTATATGGTGGCGATGATAAACAAAAATCTTATCCCAGTCAGATATCGAGTGCCTTTCTTGGGAGATTAGTAAGTCGCAATTCATAATTTTATACTGTCTCACATCTTAATAATAATGTTTTTTTTAAATATATTTAGCGTTTATCTAACCAGTGGGCTCAAGTTAAATTTGGAATTTCTTTTATTCTGTTAGTTTAAGCATTATTATTGTCCGAGTATTAATGTAATAATTTTAATTAGGGGGTCCGTGGGCACCGATGGATAATTGGCGTTTAAAAGATGACTTTAAGAAATCATCAAAAAGAGTGGAATTAGCTAAAGCGTACAAATTTTGCAGGAATTAATCTTGCTATACATTTTCTAATTAATTTTTTTTTTTAATAGATTGGAAAGGCAAATTACGTGGATTGCATTAGCGAATTTACTTCTGAGTCCTGGCATCTTCATTATACAATTCTTGTATATGTTTTTCAGTTACGCGGAAGGCTTAAGACGTGAGCCCAAGATTTTAGGTGCACGACGATGGTGAGAATCGTAATTGAATACAGTAATTAACTGCATTGTTGTTGTATTTAATTTAAATTTTTATTCGTGTTAGGTCTATTTATGGAAGACTTTATCTGAGGCATTTCAACGAATTAGATCACGAATTGAACTTACGGTTAGATTTCGATTAGGGAATTTGTTTTTCTTTTCGTTTTCTTATTTTATTTATTTATTCTAGGTTAAATCGAGCGTACAATTGGTCGGCAAAGTATATGAGCAGTTTTACCTCTTACATTTTGGCAGTTATTTGCCAGTAATTAATATTGCTATAAGGTTCCACGAACTGACTTTTTAACTTTTTTTTTTATTATTGTAGATTTATCCAGTTCTTTGCAGGAGCGATTTTAGGAGTTTTAATAATCCTAACTTTGATCGATGAAGACTTTTTTCAAGTGGAACATGTATTTGCACTAATGACGGGACTGACAGCGGTTATCGCCATTTGCAGATGTTTTATTCCGAATGAAGTACTAAATTAGTTTATTTTTCTTTATTTATAATAATTGTATAAATTATTATATTTATCACGCGAAATAGAATTCTTCCCCATGTTACGAGGCATTGATGTATAAAATCCTGGCACACACTCATTACATGCCCGATAGCTGGAAAGGAAAAGCTCACACGACTGCAGTCAGAGACGAATTCGCACAACTATTTTCTTATAAAATTGTAGGAAATTCCATCTTTATCATTTAAAATATAATAATTTTAATTTTACATACTGTTTTTATATAGACTTCTTTGATGGAAGAAATTCTTAGTCCTGTTTTAACTCCGTTTATACTCTACTTTTACGTTCGACCAAAAGCGTTGGATATTATTGATTTTTACCGTAACTTTACGGTAGAAGTCATGGGAGTTGGTGATGTTTGTTCATTCGCTCTTATGGACGTTAAAAAACATGGCCATCCACAGGTAAATTACTTGTATTAAAGCTATAATTTTTTTTATCTCACCTTTTATATTTTTCAGTGGTTAATTAACGAGCCTATGGTGGCTAAAGATCAGTTTGATCAGGCGGAGAATGGCAAGACGGAGTTGTCTTTGATTCACTTTAGCGTAACATTTACTTCTATTTTTTGTTTTGATAATTGAAATTAAGATAGCTTATTTTTTTATTTTAGTTGGCTAATCCAAAGTGGAAACCGCCTGCACATTCTGAAGCTTATATTAATCAGCTGCGTGATCACGTTCAAAGGAACACCGACCAACTACCTTACGTTCAAGAGGAGCTTCATATGTTTTCATCTTTGAATACAATGTCGTCACTCGATAATCCAGTAATTATTCTGTGTTTTATCCAACGTATTTAATTTAAAACATCTTTTTTTTTTTCAGGGTTCACGAAATTTTGAGAGTTTGTATCCCAAATTTTCCAACCAATCTCGTTACGACGAGCCTCCGATGACGAATGAAGCTGGTCCATCTACTGCCGGATCGTACATGCGATTCAATTCACCATCAATGACCAGAGGTACGATGCACCGAATGGACGGGTCGACTGAAGGCACTAACAATAGACTATTGTCTAGGTATTTTCATTTGATTTAATACAATTATTATGAATTATTTCCTCGAACTATATATTTTTTTTTTCAACAACAGTTTAAGTCCGTCGCAATTTGCTAACAGCGCCTGCCTACCTCCGCAAAGCTTACTCTACAATGAAATGACGGAAACAGAAATGGCATCGGTGGATATGAGCGTCAGCGCGTTATACTTGCACGAGGCAAATACAAATTTTTAATTAAGTATTAAAAAATTATTTCTAATTTTATGGTTTTATCTTTCAAAAAAAAAATTAGATTCATCAACGCCAATCGCGCAACTTCCGTTACTCAGATCGAATAGACATGGCTATTCGAAGTCAGTTGTTAAGGGAGGGTGGAGCCGGCACTATGTCCAGGATCGCCGAATCCTTGCAAAGTGAAGACAACAACAGGGAAGATCAACCTCTTTTGGATTCCAAAATTATTGCCAAGTAATTTATGATGATGCTCGATTATTGAAATAATTTGGGAGATTTTGATTTGTTTTCTTTTATATCCTATCTACAGATCATCGTGAAGATTCATTTTTCATTTGTTAATAACGATGCATCGAACAAAGTTCATAACGATTTGCTCGAAGACTGTACAGTAATTATTATAAATAAAAACATTTTGTTGTTTCCCCGAATCATCGCTTGTAAATGAAATTTACAACAAGTTTTGCTGCTGCACCCTAATAATAATAATTATTACGTGTGTTATTGCTTCTTTTGGCAGCTATTTGTAAAAGTGTAAACGCGAGTGACGCGGCGCTGTTGATTTTATAGCCTTTTAAAATAATCTAAATGTGTGATTAGAAGCAACAAAAAAAATTTAATTATTAGGTAATGTTGATTTGAAACGAGTCATACTAGCCAAAAGAAAGAAATAACGTTTTTCTTTGTGTAATGTCTTTTGTCAATAATAATTATGCAATTTTTATCATTATTGTCTCTGATATGTAATTTCAGTTGAATAAAATTACGTCGAGTGATATACGATAACATTTTTTTTTAAAAAATTAAAACTGTTTTGACATAAACTACAGTATGCATTTATTATCGGAAACTGGATACAACAGAACGCAATATCCATAGAGACTTTGGGAAACAAACAATTACCTACTAATAAGGATAATTTTTCTTACAGGAAAATTTTGTACTACGGTAGTACTTGATTAAAAATTTTAAGTTCTTAAAAAAAACAACTTAATTTTCAATACGCGCATTAAAATTCCTCGCATTCTTCCTCTATCTCGGTTATACACGGAATAATATTATGTTAATTACAGTACATAAATAGCTTACCGCAGTGAAAAGTTGTGAGACATCTTTGTGATCCTAATTGCGGCTCAATCACGCGGCACTACCGGTAGCACCGACCGGTCCGTGACAGCAACTTGTTGTAGGCTGAAACCTTTCACTATCCCAGCAAAACACTTTATCGGTTTATAATAATTAAGCACATAATTCTACGTAATTAGTAAAAATCGATGTCGGTAAATAATTTTAAAAAATTAATATAGTTCACAAAACTTATTTTAGCACAAATCGGCAATCGTCTATCCACAACACTAACGATGATTAAAGTAGTATGAATTTTAAAATATTCCCAAAAAAATAAAAAGCCGTAATTTTGATCTTTAGACTCGGTTTGGCTACCGTAGGGGGGGGGGTCAACAATAATAAATTTAAATAAATAAACAATCCGGAAAGAGTTGGTTAGTCATCAATGGTTCCCAAGGATAGGGGGGTCCCAAATAAAAATGATTTAATTGGAAGTGGTCGAAGGGGCTCTATTGGTCGGTTCAGCGTCCACAACACCTTAACTAGGAAATTCATAAATGACGAGACGGTCAATAAAAAATAAAAAACAAAATTCGTTTTTTTTGCGTGTCTGATAACTTTATTCAATGGAAAACAATGATAGAAATCGGATTCGAGAACGCGCACATTTTTTTTTTTTTTTTTCTTCTCGAAATTCAGCATTTCGACAATAATAATTTTCGAATAAATCGAAAAAGCAAAGAAAAAAAAAAAATTCAAAAAAATCATAATTAATATTCACAATTACATAATTATTATTATCGTCAATTACAATTAGTCGTGCGATCGTCATCATCATCATAATTATAATAATAGTATCCCTCCCCCTTCTCCCTCCCCTCCTTCCTCAACCGGAAATTACGCTACAATTTGTTTTTTTTTTTACAGGTGTATTCGCGAACGAATTTTTTTTGCTCGTACAAATTTACACAGGTTTATATTTATATAAATATATAATTATTATATATAACTTTTAGAGAAAAGAAAACTTTTCGAAATAATTCGATACAATAGTTTTTTTTTGTTGTTTTTTTACAATTATTATATGAAGTGAATTTCTTCCATCTTTTTTTTCTATGGAGTATCCATTTACGATTATTTTTAAGAAAACATGTGTTCAAAATTCTCTTCTTTTTTTTTTTTTTTTTTTGTGTGTTTCCAACTTTTTTACGATTTGTTGTTTTTTTTAAGATTCATTGTTATTATGTTTTTGTATAATATATTACGAGTTAAAAGTTTATGAGGTTTTATTTAAATTTTTCTGGTGGAAATGCGATACCATATACACACGCAGAATAATTATTATTGTATTATAATTAATATTTTATAATATATTTTGAGATTTTCTAAAATACTTTTATTTTATTAATTTTTTTTTTCTTCTTTAAAATTCTGCTACAATAATTATTATTACTCGGGGGTTTTGTTTTTATATAAGTGTTTTTTTTTTTTTGAACTGAAAGATGTAAACAAAAAGAGTTTGAGAGAGAATAAGTTGGAACTATAGGCGCGATTCGTATATTATTATAACATATAGGTACCAGATTCGAGCACACAAAGTGAAAGGCGAGAAACATATTAATAATTATTATTAATTAAAAAATAATTATCTTTTTCCGAAATATTTTTTTTTTTTTTGATTTCCAAACTTTGTACAACGAGTTAAAACGAACAATAAAAAATAAAAAGTTTGAAAATCAAAATATACACAATCGGGAATTATTTTACTTTTTTTTTTTCTCATCTCAAAAACTACACATTCGGCAAATTTAAAATTTTATAATCTCTTTTTTACTTCTTCTTTGAAATAATTAAACTAGAAAAATAGTATTTTTGAGGTGTTTATTTTATTTTTTATTTAATTAAAAAAAAAAAAGAGAGAATAATAATAAATAAGTTTTAAAAATTTGTTTTGTTTATCTATATGCGAAGAGAGAGAGAGGAAATATAGCGGTTTCAGGTAGTCTATATTTTTATACATAAATGTACAAGAGTTTCCGATTTTAATAGTAATTCACAAAAATTTTTAATTATCTTTTTAATAAAAAAAAAAAAAAAAAAAATTGAGGCTAATGTTATTGTACGTATTATGGCTCTCTACAAAGTAACCGCAAGAAAAAATAATAAAAAAAATAATAATAACATCTAACTTTTTTTATTTTGAATCAACACTGTCTCAAACTTTTAAAATGTTACATTAAAAAAGTTATTGAATAACTTTTTACAGGGTGATACGAATGGTGTTTCAGACAGTGTTGTTGTTACAGGAATAAAAATTACATTTCGCGACATTTGACCCGTAAATGTTATAAATATTTTTTTTTTTTATAATATAATAAGCTGCGATAATTTTTTTTTTTAAATTGTTTTATTTAGGGTGTGACAGTTCAAAGTGATAATTAAAAAAAAGAGAGAGATCGAGAGAGAGAGATAGATTTAGGGAGAGAAATAGAGTAGGCACATTGGACGGAATCTACAGTACACATGCATATAATCGAATCCTAAAACAAAAATGTCAAACAGAGATCCAACTTATTCGAATAATAATTAAGTTAAATAATAATAATAAAAAAACCTTAATTAATTAATAAAAATTATTCTCATCTGAAGAATATAATAATAATAATAATAATAGTTTTTTCTCCGGGATCAAAAAAAAAAAACAATAATAAGTTCTGTACACGTTAAAAATCAATTCGCCAGGAGAGATATTTTTTTTTTTTGTTTACATATTTTTAATGTACATTTTGGAATCTCTCGCCCAGAAATAAATTTTTAATTATTCTTCGCGATTAATTTTTAATTCATAATTTTTTTTGTTAGTAATTAATTAAACGCGAAATTCTGTAATTCCAATAATTATAATAAAACACAACCGAACAACAACAACAAATAAAACCCTAACCAATTATTATTATTATTTTGTATCTAATTGTATCGGTGTTCCCTCTCCCCAATTTCCATCCCCCCCATTAAGCTCCCTCCCACTCAAAAAGAAAAAACAATAAAAACATTACGATGATTTGATGATTTCTCTCTCAAAAACAATTATTATTAAGCTGTGTGAATAGGTAAAAAACCAAAAAAATTGTGTTTTTTGGTTATTAATTATAATTATGTTTTCACCGATAGAGTTTTTTTTATCTATATTATTAATTATATCACATTGATTTTCTATAATGTTATTTATAATAAATATATACTCTTTTTTTTTTTTTTTTTCATTCTTTTTTTCTCGTATATATTTCAAAATTTTTTCATTCATTTTTTTTTTTTTAATACAAACGTTACAAGCGTATTCTCCTTTTCCAAGTTTTCAAAATTAAAAAAAAAAATTAATTAATTGCGAAAGATTAAAAAAATTTATAAAAAAAAAAAACAAAACTTTTCAATTGCAAACAAAAAAAAAAAAAATAGTCAAAATTTTGCAAGTAAGAAAAACATTGTTATTGTGGGTTTCCGGTTCTCCCTCGATTTTTAATCTCCAGTCCATTGCATAATTCGGAATGTATAATTTCATTTTATAATAAACTAATAGCCCTCTCGCATTGTTATTTGCACATTGACTTTTTTTCTCTCTTTTCCTCCATCACTTTTTTATTTTTGTTTCGAAGAACTTGAGTGATCCGCAGGAACTTTTCAAACCGTTCGAGTTGAACCGAGGACAGCTCCGAACCACGTAGCATTTTGTTTTGTCTCGAATTGAGTTTGAAGCTGAAATCGGTCCAACCCCTGCGAACGATTCTTTTACGTATACAAACAGGATTTAAGAGAGAGAAAAAGCATCCATCAGAATTTTAAACATTTTTTTTTTGATTTGGGGTAAGCAGAGAAGCGTCTATCTGTTTCTATTAGCATCTTTCTGCTTTCTTTTAACTAAAGATTCTAAATAAATAAAAAATGGATGGGTTGAGATTTTTGTTTTGATTTTGAACCGTTAATGAGGAAGAACCGTTCTATGAAATAATAATAATTATTATAACAACAGTAGTTGAGGAAATCTGCGCAATCCGAAGCCCTATACTATACGTCATCTTTCATTTTCTTATAAACATACGCGTTTCTATTTACACAATAAATCTCTCTTTCTTCCACTCTGTTCGCTATACATTATAAACACCTAACTCCTCCCCATTGTCTTTAGACTTTTGAGTGGCCCAAAAAACCCTTATCAAAGAAATGTAAACAATCTGTACATATTATACTCTCCACAAGAGGGGGCGGAAATTCCTCACACGATTAAAAATTCGACGCACAAAATTTTGGCCCTTTACAAAAAAATAATAATAAAAAAAAAAAATTACCGGGGTACTGAGGCCTAAAAATTCGCATTGTCTTTCTGTATTTATTATTCAATATAACTTTTTCTTATGTACGGTGTATATATATATATATGACAAAAATGGTCGTCACTATAGGAAACTTTTTGTTTTTTTCATAATTTACTGTCGCTTTTATTTAATTTAATATAAACTTTTTTTTTTTACTCTTCTTTTTTTTTTTTTTTAAAAAAAAGAACAATTTAAATTTTTCTAACTATTTAAATAAACAATGTGGGAGAGAAAAAAAAAATATTTTTCTAAATATTATTTTTTGAATCAAAGAGATATTTAAATTATATTTTTTTGCTGAATAGATCACAGTGATGAAAATTTATAAATTTCAATTTTCATTTTAATTATTAATTTATATCTCTTCTCTATTTTTTAAAATTTTTTTTTTTTTAATTTCTTTTATCTTTTCTTAAATTATATTATTTTTCTGTGTTTATAATGCAAAAATAGCTGATTATTATCAATGTCATCAAAAAAAAAAATCGTATATTTCATCAATGCGTCTATTTCATCAAAGTAACTATTAAAAATATTTTAAGACGAGTCAAAAAAATAATCGATCGGTTACTATTATTATTATTTTTTACAAATCAATCGCAGCGCGTATTTTACTCTCTATCGAGGGGATCCGTGTGAATGGACATTATTTTTAGAAATTAACATTTGGATCTCATTGTTTTTACAATTTTAAAATATTTCCGATTGAAAACTACTTTCTATTGTACGAGATGGTATTGTATAAAATGGAGAGAAAACAAAAAAAAAACTTAACTTATAAAACCCTCGTCGCATGCAATGATTATTATTGTATTCTAATCAGGTTTTTTAAAAAAAAAAAAAAACACAAAAAATAAAAACGGGTCATTAACAAAATTAATAATTACATAATTCGATTATTTCACGGACGAAACAGTATAAAGATTTTGTGTACAAATTAATCACTCGTTGATTGGTTTTTTAAAAGTTAATTAAAATTTATCTTTTTATAATTATTCTGTTATTATAGTTAAAAATATTATCAAACAAAACCTAAAAAAAAAAAAAAATAACAATAATAACAAAAAAAAATTTTTTGGGGGGGAACAAAAAGTGTGTTGAGCGAATGAACGAATTGATATCGTGAAGCTCTATTAATTAATAATAATTATTGTTAATTTGAAGATAAATTAAAAAAAACATGATTTTTTCTTTTCCCACAATTCCATCACAATCGCGTATTTTGCACGTCGAAAATTTCTTCCTCTCTTTCACACAATGAAATCCACGAAATAATACGGAGCCCGATATAATATATCCACCGCCGTTGTAGGGTACCGTTCTTGACCGCACTGCTTCCATCAAACATTATTATTCCCCCATCACCGTTGACGATACAGAAAGAGAGAGATGTAAACAAAGCCCCCCGCCGTGGTTAATTCACATATCAACATTTATAAAGAATTAAAAAGATCGAAATAGGGTATAAATCATTAATTAACAAATAACACAAAATAATTGTTGTGGAGAAAGGATAAACAATGATTGTTTTTCAAGTGAGAGTTGGGAGAGAGAGAGAGAGGGAGGGATCCGCGTGAAAAGAAGAATGATAAAAAGTTAAGGGGAGAGAGGAAACCTCAATAAAATGCAACGAATTAAAAATTAATGCCTTTTTTCTTTTTTTGTAATAAAAAGTTATTATTAGTGATGAAAGTTCACTGTTCATATCTCATAATTATATATATATATATATATATATTTATATATATTTCAATTATATAATATAATAATATTATTATAGTTAGTCCGTTATCAGTTCGACTGAGAATCACTTTTTAATTTTTATAAATTCGTCGACTGTTTACATTTTTTGTCACCGGGTTAGATTTCCTTTTTTTGTTTTTGTCACTTTCCTTCCAAAAATGTCTACACTTTTCTTTTTCGGATAAATTCGATACGGCGGAGGAGGAGGAGGAGGAAGAAGAAGAAGACATAAAAACTTTTTCCGAAGTTGATTTCAGAAGTTTTTGATGCGAAGAAAGAGGAGAACCCCCGTAAAACGACGACCCTGAGTCCGGTGGTGCTGCTGCTGCTGTCCAGTTTAAATCCGTTTTAGTTGTAGTTGAAAAATTCACTCGGGGAGAGAAGGAAAAGGAGAATGGAGAAAATTGATGAAAATAATAAGAAGAGATCGCGTAATAATAATAATAATCATCATCTGATCAACACGTTTTTTCCAATTTGAAACTGAGAGAAGAGAGAGAGTTTGAATTAAAAAAAAAAAAAGTGGGAGAGATTTATCCGAAGTGCTGCTCTCTCAAGAGTGAATGTGTATCTGTGTGCGTTTCTTGGCCAGAGGTGTGAATGAAAAGCGTGTGAATACGCTCTGCAGAGAAAATTGTTGGATGTTCAAACCGGGGGTTCTTTTTAATTAACAATTTCAAATTATTATTAAATCTTCATGATCTTAAATAATAGGTAGACTTATTTCAACAACAAAAAAAAAATTCATTATTTTTTTCTTTGTGTTTTTTTCTTTTCGTTTGAAAAATTATGATTCTTGACGTGCTGACGTTTTTAATACAGTATATATATATATATATATCTCTGAAAGTTGTGTGTTGAATCTGGAGGAGATGAAAACAGGAGAAGAGGGAGTGAATAAAAACCCAAAAAAAGATTTAATAAGATGAAATCCTTTTAGCTGTTGATATCCCAGATTTCTGCCAAGAAAGGAGGTAATTCTTTGTTTTTCAATTTCAACGAAAAACACATTTCAGAGTTCAGCGAGCCGAGTGAGCGCAGCTCAGTCAGCACCGATAGTAACCTGGCGAACCTGAGAGGACCTTTTGGTCGGTTCTTGAGCTCGTACTTTCGCAAAGCTTCCAAATAAATCTCTTGCACTTGCTCCACTTTCTTTAACTCTATTAAATGAGGTCGATCTGGAATTTTAACGATACAAAAAAAACAATCAAATTAGTATAAAAGTAATGCCATAAACACATGTTTACTCAAAACAAAGATCGTTAAAAAGTTCTCAAGCTTCAACTCGTATTGAATGGATTCCGAGGGGAAAAAAGTTCGGAGAGCCCAAGAAAAGAGAGACCAAAGTCTCAAAATGAAAAAAAATTGAACTGTATTTTGACTCATTGATTTGTCACGTTGAAAATTTGAGATATTAACTCGTTTTGTTTTGGGGTGGAGAAACGATACCTACCTGAAAAGAGTACGACGGCTGTGAGGAGAGCGTATTCCGCGTTGTCCACTTTAAACATACACATTTGCCGGCAAAAGTGGAATATGGCATTGGTGCAATCGCCCAATCCTGCGCTGTTATAATTTTCTCTCGTATATGGCTGGTCGTTCGCGAATACTATCGTATCGGTGGCCAGATCGTAGCGTCGAGCCGTTCTTAACATCATCACTTCGCTCGAGCAGGCCTATTTCCAGACATCAAAAATAATGTTACATTTGTTTTATTATTACCGGTAATTTAAAAAAGTTTTACTTTTAGCAGAGTTATTTGGTCTTCTCTTATCAAAGTATCGAACCATGGCACTCTTTTTGCAAACTCCACTATAAGTCGTATAGTGTATATCGTTATCTCCGTGATGTGTTTATAACGATTTTCTCCGTCGTCATCGGAAGGGTGAGAATTCTGAAATTGAAACATTTAACTTTCAATCACCCGAGGTTTTTACACATTCTCAAGTCATATTGGTGGAGAAACTTACCGCGATTTTGGCCATGTCTTCCGACGACGGCGATTCGAATTCTTCCTGGAAAAAGACGAGCCTTTCTATCAGCTCCTCCTCTTCCATCGTCAGTTCCAAATCCGATGTTCGATCGTCCATCGACTTCCTATTATCAGGACTGATGGCGATGGGCGACGCGGTAGTTGTAGTCGTGGTAGTGGTCGAGGTGCGAATGAGATCGGGTGACGGTGGCCGGTCTTTTGTTGTACTGTTTGGCTTGTCTTTATCTTTTTGAGCTCGCTTCGCTTCCCTCTTCACCGCGCACTGATACTCAGGTACAACACCTAGTTTTTTTAAAACAACACCTAATCTTCCTTAAGTTGTTCCACCATAATTCTTAATTTTTAATTAAATAAAAAAAAAAGTTAAAACTTACATTCGGGTCTCATTCCAACTTTGAGACACTTTTTTAGACGACATTCTTGACATTTCCTCCTCATGTACATGTCAATTTCGCAATTGTTACCGTATTTGCACTGATATACCGCGTTTTTGGTTATACTTCTTCGAAAGAAACCTGTAAAAACAAAAAAACATTTATTATTTAACCAACTGTCACGTTTAAAATATTATTATTTAAAGAACATACCTTTGCAACCTTCGCAAGTAAGAGCATTGTAATGATAACCCGATGCTCGATCACCGCACACGAGACACAGTTCTTCCTGCTGCCTGGAGGTAGGACCACGATTCCTCCTACTCTCTCGGTAAGAATCCATGGTATTTCCATTGACACTCCCGGGAGGAGACATATCATCCCTTCCTACAATTTAAAAAAAAAAAAATTTTAAAATTAAAATCTAATTACATGGGTACCGGTAATTAATTACACATTTTTGAAACTTAACAATTAAAAATATATTTCATTTAATTCACTTTTTTCCCCCCTCATAATTATTATTATTCTACACGAATTGCTTAGGAATGTACGCTTTGGAACAGAACTCGGTAAGTCATTTGGTGTATACGCGGGGCTATTATGGAAAACAT
Source organism: Polydesmus complanatus (assembly GCA_034692225.1). Classification (NCBI taxonomy): domain Eukaryota; kingdom Metazoa; phylum Arthropoda; class Diplopoda; order Polydesmida; family Polydesmidae; genus Polydesmus; species Polydesmus complanatus. Next base: position 3,868 of record JAQGAZ010000537.1, on the reverse strand, counting down.
GTAAAATGACGTCAAAAGGATGCGAGCAGTGTGTGTGTACGCACATATACTGTATATAAAAATGTTATAAAGTGTGTATTAGGAAAAGGGCAACCAACTTTTAACATTTTGTTTTTACGACATCGCCGCCCACAATCAAGGTCACCGCGCCGACTCATCCTGCGCCGCTGTATTCTGCCGTTACAGCATATTACTGTACGGTATTTATTATTATTAAGGCTGAGGAGCACCTTGCTCTCGTTCATATCACCCGTCGCCAAAAACCACGGCACAAAACTGTGTTTCAAAATGTGTTTTTTTTTTATTACATTTTTTAACACGTTTGTTTTCTTACGGTTGGCAAGAATTTCGAGACACCCAACCACTCAAACCCCGAGTGAAGAAGAAGAAGAAAAGTCGTAAAACTCAACTCCACCAACATCCCTTTGCTATTCGCGAGAAGAGAACTGCGCCGTTTAATCTACTCGGCCATTTCCCAACTCGCCATAAATGTCTAGCGAGCTCCTATTAATTGCATTTCCCCAACAATGGAATGTTTAGATTCGCGCATAAGCATAATCGTGAAAATACAAAAAAAAAAAAAAAAAAATGAAGGCGAATATAATACGGGGGAGAGATTAATAATGCGTATACGGGATGGGCGCTATGTATTTTTGATATGCGATAAAAATGCCTCAACGTATACACACACACACACACGAGTCGACCAAACAGATCGATAATAATTTTTATGAAAAGGGCCTCGGGAAAGAGAAGCGGCAAAATAAAAGTTATATAGAGATATAGAAGGGTAGGGGAGGGGGGGGGGGGGATGGAACGAGATTGATGATGAAAGAGATATTTAGATTTCAGACAAAAATGATGGAAGAAAAATGACGCCTCAACTCAACTGGGGACTGGCGTGTAAAATAAATATCCGACGTCGAAAAATTCGGATATTTAGCGCATCAAAAAGTTTCCGGGCTTAAAAAGAATTTATGTTTCCACATGTACTCGGTAGAAATTTCACAACAAATAAGCGTGTCTCCTCTCAACCACAAATTTTTCAGTTTAACGACGAAAATACACGGTGTCCGTAAAAAAAACGTACCCGACTGATATTCCTATTAAAATCTTTTAATAATGTAAATATTTGAATGACACATGGAAAAACTTTACCTTAATCACTTTTTTTAACATTTAATTGTTCTATTCTGTGTTTAAAATATCCTCTTCCGGTTTAAACACAATAATTATTTGATTCACTCACTAATATGTTACATGAGACGAACTCGATTAAGCTGGAATCAAAGCAGCCAGGCATAGTGAGAGGGGCTTTATGCTTACGTTGAGACCGGAAAAGGATATTTTAAACACAGAATAGAACAATTAAAATATTAAAAAAAAGTCCTTAAAGTAAAGTTTTTCCATGTGTTATTAAAATATTTTAAGATTATTAAAAGGAATTTAATGCTAATTCTGTCGGATACGGTTTTTTTACGGACACGGTGTACGGAAACCTCGTGAACGAAAAAATGTTGAGGTTTAATTTTTTTATTTTTTAAGAACTAAAGTTCAGAATACGAGATTGATTAATTAGGCGATTATAGACTCTTCTTTCCTGTAATTATAATAATAATAATTATTACCGACGAAGTTTTAATCCTTTTTAAGATAAGCTTTTCTCTCCCTTTAAATCAAAATCTCTAAAACCGCACAAACATTTTTCGAACGCAGCAAAATAAGGGAAAAAAAGAACGGCGGGCGGAAACAAGAGCCTTATCTCTCGGCGTGTCTCACAACCGGATCTAAACCATTTCGGAAACTATAATATTATTTAAATGATGGCAGCCAACACTTCCTTACGATTCTTTTTTTAATACGCTCTTATTAATCTTCGTCTATCATATACATTTATTTACTCCTACACCTTCTATAAATCCTTCGGCGGCGGCGAATCAAAAAACAGGTCTGCTGACTACGAGTATATTAAATTAAAACTTATCAATTCAGCTCTAAACAAATTTCATCAACGCTTAAAGAAATTGTATAGGTTGCGACGAGAAGGAAAAACGAGTATGTAAATAGGAGTTCATAAAAAGTAAAAAGCAATTTGCTGATTTATTAAGTCACACATACGATTTATAACAATACTGTACTGAATAACAATTTAATTCTCGTTTTATACATTGTTGCAATAACATTGAGCAAGGTACAGTAAAACCCCTATTTCGAGACCACTGTTGGGGCCGACTAAAAGTGATCTTCAAATAGAACTTTTTTTTTTTTTTAATTATTTTTATTCTATTAAAATGTTAATTGTTGTGTCTTTTGACCTTTAGAGTAGAATTGTATTGTTATAAATTGTAATGGCGTATTACAAGTGTATCTATTGAAGCACACTCCAATCCAACTCACATCATCATCATCATCTCTCACTGCGCAACGCTACTGCGCACCATCTCACTGCTCTTCAAATAGAAACCTCCGTTGATAATAGGGACTTAAAATGGTCTTATAGTAGAGGTGGTCCACTATTAGAGGTGCATTAACATGGGAAAATAGGAAGTACGTATTCGGAGTGGTCTTCAATTGGAAGTGGTCTCGAATTTACGCCCCCCAAAAAAAACAACGTTTTCAAAGATAAAAATGTGTCTAAACGATTAAATGGAACTTGAATTTTTCAATAGAGATTCCGAACCTCTTAAAATGGAATTTATTTTATTTTTTTTCGTATTGAATTTTTCGAATGCAATGTTAAAGTGTGTTGGACGGCGCCAGACGGGTTTTCTTTCCATCGCTCTGCTTACTACACTGTCTGATCAATTCAATTTCTCTCTACTCGTTTCTAGGCTATTACAGATCGAAAAGAAAAAATTGTTTTTTCTCAATGTCGAGAGCTATATACATGTACTGTACAATAATAATACGAGTGGCTGCTGCAGTAGAAGAAGAAGATATAAAAATGTCGTAGCATTATATTATAATGTAATAGAAAAAGGAAGAAGAAGACGAAGCCTGAGTAAGAAATACAAGGCGCCTGCAGGGCACGGTTGACCGCCAAAAAGGAAACGAAATAACTATACAAACTTTGCTTTTTCTGATGGAAGAACAGGAATATTTCTTAAAAAAAAAAAAAAAAATGGAGGACAAACATCCAGAAACAGAAACCTCAAAACCAGATTTAAACAAGCAAAAAAAAAAAAAAAAAAAAAAAAAAAAAGTTGAAAGTCAAGTTTTTTTTTTCATTTTATTTTGTTGCTGTTTCCATTTTATTATTTTCTTCTCTTGAAAATTTTTTTCTTTCTTTCTTTTCTTTCACCAGATAAAAAAAATTAAAGTTATGCGTATTCAAGTTTCTTTCGTTAGAAAAAAAAAAAAATTTCGCAAAAATAACATAACAATGCGTGTAGAGGTGAAAGAGAAGAGGTGTTCTTGGGGTGGCAGGGGTGGGGGGTGGTAAGGTGAGGTTCCTTGACTTTTAATTCTTTTTTTTTTATTTTTTTTTAAGAACTTGTTCTTCCAATTGGGGATATTATGGTAGGAGGTAAAGAGGGCGGACTACTCGATCGACCAACCATGCTTGAAACACAAAACTTCTCATATAATTATATTCCCCCCTCCCTCCCATCATGCAATTCTCGCTGACATGAATTTTTTTTTCCCTATATACACATATACTGTATAATATAATAATAATATGTAGTCCTACATTACTGAAAATATTTCGTAGCCGCTCCACTCGGCTCATCTTCAGCTCCATCAGCGGCTGCAGCGGTGCGTGCGTGCGTGAGAGCCGACGGCGTTCCCGAAGCTCAAAACTAATTTAAGGTTACAAGTTCGATGGAGACGACATTAGACAATTCTCAAGGGGGGGGGGGGGGGGGGG
>JAQGAZ010000536.1:0-56284 GCA_034692225.1 Polydesmus complanatus | reverse complement strand
TTCTTTTTAAAAGGAGCTTAAATTTGTCCTTTTCCTCAAAAAAATTTTGCGCCTCGCAAGCTCGGCGCTTTTTTTTTTATTATATAACATACTGGTACTTTTTTTTAGAGGGGGCCGAAAAATTTATTTTTGCATCAGGGCGCAATAGACCTAAAAATATACCCTCGCTACGGCACTAGGGCCCGAAAAATATTTTTGCCTAGGGCCCCAAAAGTGCTTAATCCGCTACTGATTCTCATCACCAATAAATTTATTTAGTTGACTCAATTGTACGTTATCGATTTTTTAATTAGACCTATTAGGTTAAGTTCAAAAATTGGTTACTTACAATTTTCGTTGGAATGAGGTGAGGTGGGCGGTGTGTTGTTACTCGAAGACTTTCCACACCTGTCCTGGTCATTATGGTTGGTAAAACGGTGGACAGTGAGGCGTAATGACTGAGTATCTCGACTGTCCACTTTGTCGTAGCCGTACCATCCCAACAGTTCATTCATCGTAGTTTCGGCAAAATTCTATAACAAAAAATAATTAAATCAATTTTTTTTTCTCATAATTCCTTTAAAAAAAAAATGCGAATTCTTTAAAAACGAATGCGTAAAACTTATTGTTACGGTATTTCTAGAAACAAATTTTGTAAAGTTTTGAATAAAAAATAATATCACGTTTGTATTTTCAAAAAAAAAAAAAAGTGAATGAAATTGAATAAAATTGTGTGTATCTCGATCCGCCCACCCACCCCATTCACTTCCTCCCGGTAATAATTCGATATAAGAAATTCAATATTAAAAAACATTGCGAAAAAAATAATAATAATAAAAAGAAATTGAAGATGTATAGGCATAAATTTGAAAATTCAATATTAATTTTTGTTTACGGTATTTGGTTTTTTGTTTAAAAATATTGCATATTTTATTCTTATGGGGCGAATTGTATATGTCCCAGTCGTTTATGAACCAACCCCAAGTAGCGCTTTTAGTTGATGAAAATTGCAAATTGAGTAGGCTTTGAAAAAGATAACTCTCGAGAAATTTAAGACTGTAGCAATAATAATAATAATAATAACAATATGCATATAGTAAAAAAAGGTATAAAAATAATGCGGCTGATGATGAATTTTATTCCGCTTGTAATTTAAACTGTAGTTTAGGTATCGGATAACTCCCTCCATTTCTCTATACATCACTTCAAAACTTATTGAAAATGACCTCGATTCACCTCTCCCACTTCAAAACAACACGTGTAGTTTTCCTAAGCCTACACGTGATGAACCACGTGAGCATCCCAAAAAGACAAAAAAAAAAGTTTTTGGAAGAGAAAGAAAAGAAAAAAAATACTGTATACAACAAAAATTTCCACGAAATTCGATAAACAAATAATATATTATTTACATGTTCAAAATTTGACTATTGGTAATTTATTGATATGCAATAAAAAAAAAACTTGGAAAATAATAATTCAATCATTACTTAGTATTTAAAAAAATTGTTTTCTTTTTCTTTTTTTTAAAAAAAAAAATACGGTTTTAAAAAACATAAGTTTCAAAATTATTTTGATGTTAAATACGTTTTCAGTTTTACGGTGTACACGGTGTTCGAAAAAAAAAGTGCACCCAACTGAATTACCGGTAGTATTAAAATTTTTTAATAATCAAAATATTTTATTGACACGTTGAAAAACTTCACTTTAAAGACTTTTTTTTTTCTTCTTTAACATTTTACTAATGTTCTATTCTGTGTTTAAAATATTCTCCTTCGGCCTCAACACAGGCAGGAAAACGCATCAGTATGCGAAAAGCTTGACAAGAGGTCTTCTCACGCCTGTACCATACGTTGGCGCACTTCTTCAATATCCCGGATTTGGGGTGTGATGCAAGAAAAGGTTTACAGGAAAAAAAAAACAGACGTTGAAACCAACCTTATAATACGTGTGACGAATTCAATGAAGTCGTAATATGTATGCAGGGAGCATAGCGAGTGGGTACGATGCTTGTGTTATTTTTTAAACACAGGATAGAGCAATTGAATGTTAAAAAAAAAGTTAATGCAAAGTTTTTCCATGTGTCATTAAATTATAAAAAAAATTTAATACTAATTCAGTCGGGTTCATTATATTTCCGGACACCGTGCATTGAAATATTTTCGATTAAACATTCTCAAATTTTTATTTAATAATGAAATTTAATTAAAAAAAAATGATTTACTCTTCCGGTTTGTATTTTTAACATCTTCAATTTATTTTTTAAAAAAACTTAAAACTTCCCCCCTCCCCCCCCCCCCCCAAAAAAAAAAATTTGATATATTTCATAGTTAAATTTTTAGTTTCTAAAACTCTTAAAATTTTCCAATAAATTCCCCTAACAGCATTACAAATTCATCTCTTAATGCAAATTAATTAACAACTAAAATTTTTTTTTTCGATAGTAATTTAAAAACAACAACAAAAAAAAAAGTTTTGCCTAACAACATGTTATTTTTTCTTCCACCAAAAATAACAATATCAATGTCTCGAAAAGAAATTAAAAAAGCGCGCATCTCCATGTCTCAAATTTCAAAAGTGAAATCTTTAAGTTTTGCTCAGATAACTTTTCCATAATAATCAAAAGCGAAATTGAGAGAAAAGAGGGATAGAAAGAGAGAGAGAGAGAAAGATAAGTCTGCACCGCAAAATTTTATTTCCAAAACACCGTCGATTGAAAAAAGATGGTGGGCTGATGGCGGCAGGAGTAGAGTATACATAGTTAAACGATACCCATCCATGTAGCTGGTAACTAAGGCTAATAATATAATCAGATAGAGAGAATGGTGCAGCAGGGAGTGAGTGTAGAGAGGGGAGGCCCCGCCCCCCTGCGCTTGAGTGGCGTTGTAAGTGGAGACTGAGGGGAGAGGCTTCATTATGCCTAATGGGGAATTGGAAGCCGAACGACTCGAATTTCATCTCGTTCGGATCCATTTTGGCTGACTCAACCTAGTCTCACGTTGCAAAACACCAAAAACTTTTTATATACCTATATATATATTTATTTTTTTTTTTCTTCTTCTTCTTCTTGCAAAATTTACACTCAATACGACTCGCTCTCTTTCTTAAGTTGAAAACATTTTTCCAAGCGTTTTTGATATCTATTTTTATATTTTTATCGCGGCAAAATTATCCTGCACTCTGCGTTTAGCATCCATTAATGATAATTAGTGCGTAGAGTTAATTAGGAATTTGAAGAACTTTCCCCCCCCCCCCCTCTCCCTCCCTACACACACATGACACTCGACGTAAACTTAAGAGCTTTTACTCTCATCGAAACTTTAAGCTGCTTATACTGGTTGTAAGTAGAAAATAAAAAAAAGAAAAAAATTAAATAAATAAATTAAAAAAAAACTTTTTTGGTTTTGTTTTTAACCTCAATCTTTTATTTTACAGATTTAAAAACGGGCAAACATTATTCCTGAAATCTTACTCGCAATTTTGAAAACTTAAATTTTTTTAAAAAAAAAAAAAAAAAAAAAAGTTTGATTTTTGATATTATTATAGTATTATAGAAATATTTTTAAATTTTTGTTTGAAATAAATTTGATAAACTTTAATGGTGTTTTTTTTTAAAAAAACTACGTTCTATCAAGATTTGAAAAAGTGATTTTCGAAAAACATTTTCAAAAATATTAAAACTTTTAATACGTTAGGTATTAAAATCCTTCGATTTTTTTTTTTTTATTATTATTAATTGTGCTTTAAAAATAATTACTGTTTTTAAACTGGTAAAAGTGATTTTTGAACTTCGAAAATATTAAAATTCTTAAAATTAAAATGCTTCATATTTTTTCTTCGACTTTCAATTTTTAGAATTAACTGCTATTATACTGCCTTCATGTAACTGTCGGGTAACATGCCATCAATATTTGATAACATTATCAAAATTATTAAAAGTTGTTATTTCAAAGTGTTTCGTACATTCATTAAACTTCATAATTGGGGCATGATGCTTACTATCACTGATAAGACAAGTAGGCCCTACAGTATTGGAACACCCAATAAAAGTAATATTATTCTTTTCTTAAATAAACATTCAATTTTAACAAAAATACTGTTAAAACAATTATTATTGCAGAGAAATATGTATCACAAATTTTCAGAAGTATCAGAAGTTGAAATAATCAAAAAAAAAAAAAAAAAAACTAATTACGATTTCCAACGCATTTTAACATGCAAATCACAGTGTTATGGTTTCGGAGTCCCATGTACTGAAATTGCGTTGGAAATGTACACTTTATTCATGGTATCATGACTGCCATAACATAATAATGAAAACTTAAAAAAACATTGACAAATTACTTTTATTGGAGAAATGTTTTTCTCGCAATAATGTCAACAATCCCCAGCTTCAAATCCATATGTTCCGATATTTTTATTTGCATTGAAATTTCACATGTTTAAAAAATGTTCTCATTAATAATATTATTATTGGTAATTTTATTTAAATTCATTTTTATACGAAAAGTAGATGCATGCTTCTCTGCAAAAATTGTCTAACAGTGATTTTGTTACAATACGAGGTGTTTATTTGAAAAAAATGAATTTTTTTTTTTTGATTACTGAAATTGATTTTGAAATTTTAAATATAATTTTTTTTCTTTAACAGATTTTCACTACAACAAACACATTGCTCATCCTACACAATTTCCTTTGCAAAAGTTTTCCATAAGCTAAATTTTTTAAAAAAAAAAGAAATAAATAATACAGTACTATTAAATACGGTATTATTAAAAGTTTTTACGAATAAAAAGTTTGCTCCTTAATCATAAAATTTGAGACCCAAAAAATGCTAAGAGAACGTGTATGACGTCATGGAGAGTAAAAGCTATAATTTTGGAAGATTTTTCTCAAGCTTTTTGCAAGTAAAATTGGACACTTTTCTAGATTGATGCTGATCGATAAATTTTTCTCCAAAAAAAAAAAAAAGAAAAAAAAAATGATTACTGTATATTTTTTCTCTTTCGTTTCACCTTATGTTTAAGCACAGACGGATAAAACTTTTTTGATCACGAAATTCTAAGTAAAAACGTTTTTTTTTTCCTAGTTGAACGCAAAATTACACGTTGGTGTTGATTATACAGATTTATGAGTGTAATTAAGTATAGAGGGCGTCTCCGAAAAGTTCTCTTTTCATCAAAATGTCCTTCCTTCTACCCCCCCCCCCCTCCTTCCCAGCACCCCCTCACTCCTTTAATCACGCCCCTCAACCCCCCACCAACCAAAAACATTTAATTTTATTAGCATTGTTTCGAACCCGTTAATTTCTGTGATCCGAACCGTTTTTAACAGCGAGAGAGGAGGTAGGGAGGGAGAAATGTTAGGAAGAAAAAAACATTGATTGATAAGGTGAAATTTAATAATAAATGCGCGGAAGATACATTTAGAATGTCCCTAAACGTTTTGAATAAAACATTTTTCGCGCATTTCCATCGATTTCGATCCATTGAACTTGGAACTGAGAGAGTGAGAGAGAGAGAGAAAGTTAATTGAAAAAGACGGAATAAATGTAATAAGTTGAATGAGAATCGCGGAAAATTCACTGATTAATATTCCAACCGAAAACTCAATTATAATTAGAATAGTCGCAGACAGTTTCCAAAAAATATTAACGCGCTCCCATATATTGTATATATAGTTTTTTTTTTCTAATCAAAAAATATATTTTGTCAAAAAAAAAAAAAAAAAAAAAGGAGAGAAAAGAAAAATTTAAATTATGAAAAGAGAAAAAAAATAATATTGTAAATGCAACAAAAAAAATAATTAAATTTTTGGTTAATTTAAATGTTTTTTTTTTTCTTGCATTTATAAGAATCAAATTAATTTTTTTTTTTACTATTAATCATTTTAGTAAACAATTTAAATAAAAAATAAGTACCGTAGTTTTTTTATTTAATTTTTTTTTTTTGTTAAATTTACATTTCTTGACAACAATTTAAATAAAAAATAAGTACCGTAGTTTTTTTATTTAATTTTTTTTTTTTTTTGTCAAATTTACATTTCTTGAAATAAAAAAAAAAATGGGGAAAATTAATTAATTCTCAAGATACTAAGATTTTAAAAAAAAAAATTCTGTGAGAATGCGACAGGTGGCGTCAAATCAATGCTTCACACACCAACTCATAATAATATACGCAAACAAAATCATAAAAATAATTATAAAGGAATTTTATATTTGCATCTTTTTTTTTATATTAAAAAATTTGAATACTAAAGACAAAAAAATTTTAATCTAAAAATGTTTCTACAACTGAAGTCTATTAAATTGTAATCATTATCTACTGGTATAGATAAGATTAAAGTTTTTAATTCCCGAATATTATTTTAAAAAATATCAAAAATTCCCCGGAAAAATAATCATAAAATTTTGAAAGATCGAATATTATAAAACATAACTATTTTCATCACCCTATCAATTAATAGTGAGCAACCACAAATCGAATTGAATTAATATTAATAATAGTATTAAGAGATTGTGGTTACCTGAATATCTGACTCCTCCTCCGGTTCACGTTTAATTCCCGACTCTCCCTCATGTTTACCACATCTCTGCTGATTCTCTCCCAATTTTAGAATTTCATCTTCACTGTCATCCGTGTCTTTATTCGCCATAATGATTTGCGTTGGTTCGATCAAGCCATTCATTCCTCTTAATCCTCCCAACAACAACAACAAAAATCTGGAGGAACGCGAGATGAAACGGAACAGATGATGAAGCTCCTATGGCATCCCCGACGACGAGTGAATGGAGAATGATGGACGTGGTGGGGTTAGACCGAAGAGCGGCGTGCTTCTGCTCCGAAAAACTGAGGCTCACTCAGCACGCGATTCACCGTGACTCAACCACTACGTCATCGTTAACACATGCGCGAATCTTTAAAAAGGGAAAACGGCCGCTTCCGCGCACATTTACGGGGGTTAATGAACTTTCTTTGAAAAATATTGCTGCAATCACATTCGCACGTAATGCAAACCCTAATGAAAGTTGAAAAGTATCAATTAAAAAGTAAATATTATAGTCATTATTTATTAGTAGTTCATTTTCCTCAACTCAATAATACTTTTTTTTTTTTTTTAAATAGTAATTAGGCTGCTCTCCTTTAGTTAAATCTCAATTGAAAAAAAAAATAAATAAATACATTGAAAAAATATTTGGTGTGGCATAAAATTAATGAAGTTTTTTAAATAAAATTCAAAGCAATGCTGGCACCTTCAAACTGGATACCTAGGATTCTTGGTTCAAGTTCTGGAACCAGTTAAAAGTGAAACCATGTAGGTAACATTTTGGTCGATTACCATTTTTATATGTTGACACACAGTGCCCAAATAACGACCATTCAACCAAAAAGTGTCCCGATACTAAGCTTTGGGCCCCAGAGAAAAACTCTTTTGCCTCAAAAAATACCTTATCACATTGGCATTTGTCATTTATAGACAACATTATTGTTAGTAGTAAATTTCAATTGCGAAATACTAACCTTTTGTAGTGAGAATAACTTGAAGCATCTGTTGAAAAATCGTTTCGCCAATTTATTTTTTTCATGCGCATGCACAAGAAACTTGTCTTTTCACTTTAAAAAAAAAAAAAAATTCCGGTATAAGTGCAATAAAAGCATTTAAATAACACAAACAAGTGTTTGTATTCGTATGACTAACATTTAATAAATATTTTCTTTTTTTCATAGCTGCAAACTTATATTATATAGCAATACTGTTAATGAATTTTTATATAATATTATTATTATTAAATAGAAACATACGGTACTCTCATAATTACTTTCAACCTTGATAAAATGTTTTGAATCTCGCAACAACTAGATGCCTGTAGGGCAAGCTTGATCTTCCATATGAGCTATTAAAACTTTTTCAAGTTTTTCTTTAAGCCAATGAAGAATTTTTATGTCTTCGCACACGATATATCGTTCATCGCCTGGAAATAAATCTAACTTTTTATCCTAAAAAAAAAAATGATAATAAAAAATTGGTGCATTTCAATAATTTTGAGCCTTAAAATAATTTATGTATTTACTGTTCTGATTTTAATAACCAATCGATTTCCAACGACTGCTGGAATGGTCATTATGTCGTCAATGTTCATTTTCCAAGCAATATTCCATTCTACCCAAACTCGATTGCGCATCAGTTCAAAAATATGCCTTGAATTTATAGTGGGGAAATAAATTTTTTCATTGAAAGTGTACTTTAAAAGGTCAGTCAAACTGTTATTTTTACCTATCAGTCAAAAGAATGACACGTGACTGATCGTAATTAGTCATGGACGCGTGAGCCCAATATTTATCACTTTCGGCATAGTGACCTTTGGCAAGTTTCCACACCAACCTCTGCCCAGCGGCTTTATACGAAGAATAAGGACTAACACCCTAGTCATTACAAAATAATAAAAAATTATTTTAATTTTAAAAAATTAGAAATTTAGATTACTTCATAGGGATTGATAAAGCGAGGCAATCGCATTCTGCACACTATATCTTCACCGAATTCTTCAGCCCTTTAATTTTTTAAAAAAAATTTTTTTTTTAAAAATTATTTGTATATAAAAATTAAAGTTTAGCATTGATTTAAATTACCTTCGTATACCATCAAAGGCAATTTCCAATTTATCGCAATCGGATTCTCCCAATTTATTAATGATCCCCAATAATCCTTTACCAATTCCCTTAAGATAGCTTTCAATGCCTGATTGATGATATCCTAAAAATTTAATTTTGCAAATTTAAAACTTTTGGTCAAAATTATGCCTCTTAGTTTAATTACCATGAACTGGCTTAACATTTACACCGGAAAGACCCATTACTACTCCAATTGCCAAGGTTTTATGCGCGGACATCAAAGATTCAGGAAATATATAATTTTCCGTACGGTTTTGTTTCTAGGATAAATAAATTAAAAGTATTGTATATATCAATTTTTTTTTTATATTAAATAAAATCAGTGCTTACTAATTTATATTCTTCTCTAAACGATAAGAAAGGTTCTGCTTGCTCCAAGTATCCACTGAGAAGGAACGACAACTTTCGATTTCTAGTAATATAATGGCCTAAAAGTCTTTGAATCTCAATCGCTGTTGATTCGGCGTATTCTTCAGCCAGTCGAACGATTCCCTGAAAATAAAATAAACTATAGTTAGAATTTATGGTTAGTTTTAATTTTTTTGGTATTTCACTAACCAACGAAGGTTCGTAATACTGATCTCCTAAATCCTGAGTAAAATCTCTGGGAAATACGTATGGATTACCCAAAACGTCGACTCCCAAAACGTAAACATAAGAGTGCAGCAAGGCTTGACTTAGGTAGTGACTTTTAATTTTATTAAATAATTCACTCGGGGGACATTTTACTCCTTTTCTTTCAAAAAATACTAGACTATAAATGAAATAATAGTAATTAGAAATTTAAAAATCAATATTATCATTAATATCAGTAGGCCTACCGGAGTTCAATATCTTTCATTTCGCTCAATGAAGTCCCAATATTTGACAAGATAAAGTCCAAAGTATTTGGTTTTGGCTTCCGATACAAATGTCTCGTCAAATGGAACGTTTTATGAGGATAAAAACTTAAATTTATCTAAATAAAAATGTAAAACCGTTACTATAAAACAAAAAAAAATTTATGTTAAATAAAGATCTTACTTTAATTGGAGAAATATGAACATATTCAAACATGCAACTTTTCTGAATATCATTTTGCATCTAAAATTGTAAAGTCAATTAAACATTTTAATACGGTATTCATGTTATAGAGCCCTTATTTTTACATACAAATATTTTCGAAGACACAATGGGTGATTGGACGACTGTTAAATCTTTATGCAATTGCTGTTTTCCATCGTGAATTTCTTTTTCAGTCGGAAGCATAGCTTTAAAAGTGTTGGAGACGATTTCCAGGAATTCGGAGTCGACGTTCACGTTACATTCCTGGATAAGCAATTTAAAATACCTACAAAAATAAACGATTAAAAATTTAGTATTTTTCCCGGGTTTAAATTAATTTTTTATCACCCACTTGATAACTTTTATCGTTTGTTTGGGATCATGTCTCTGCACAAACGATAATTCTATAAACGGATGTAGACCAATTTTGGATACAATTTGCGAGGCAATAGGAGCGGGATAGAAAATGCTAGGTTTAATTGCATTCTGAAGCTGATTATCTATCTAGAAAAAAACATTAACGTGAACATTACTTTTAAGAAATTATTACTGTGAAATGTTTTTAAATAAAAAATAATGCGGTTTTATTTACTTGCAAACGATGAATTTTTAAATGGGCAAAAGCTAAATATTCAGAACATCTATACTGACACCAAATACTAGGAAAATATCGTCTTCTTAATCTCCCATAAAACGGTTTTGTCATTTGCATCTTATTAAAATCGACCTACGAAATAAATAAACTATTGTAAGGAGAAATTCAAATAAAATAACATTGCATTTTTTTTCTCTAAAAAAAGGATTACTTGAACGTAATCGGTCATTTCCGCCTGCGATTGTTCTTTATGCCATTCGATCTCTAACCAAGCTGACAATTCCAACGGAAGAGTCTTCCACTTGTGCTTAATTTCAACGTCCCATACCGACGGTGCTCCGGTTAGACTTATGTACGCAATTTCTCTATTATTAACGCCAATTAACGATAACCCAATGTCGTGAATAGACAAACACCATTCTAAACGAGAATGAGACCCACTAATTCTCTAATTAAATCCAAAAAAAAATTAATTATAATAATATTGAGCTAGAAAACAAATGTAGATCAAGTTACTTTTTTAGCTTGTCTAGCAATGTTTTCATCTTGGGTAAACACGAGAACTCTTTGATTCTTTTCCAAGTATGAAACCCAATACACGATGACTTTATCGCTGCGAACTTTTTTATTCAAAGGAACGGGAGCATTTTTTTCGGCAATGTCGCTATCATCGTCCGAGCTACTCTGATGAAATCGGTAAGCGCAACTCTTTCTTCTCACACTGGCTTGTCTGCTAATTAGACCCGAACGAATACTGTTGAACGAGACGGTTTCTTGACCAAATCCATCCTGGTTCACAACATTGAAATCAAATCAAATTTTATTCAGTTAAAAAAACATAAAAATAAAACGCGCATACTTTGCTGATGCAAGCGACGAAGCCAGTCTTTTTTCGGTTGCAAATATTCCAAAATATAGTTCTCTCTTTAGTTGGATCATCCCAAGTATAAAGAATAGATTCGTAAGGACTCAACAGCGTTACTTGACACATAGATCTTTGAAGCAATTTATTTTAAACTTAAATTTTTGCCATCAATATTAAATTCAATGTTATATCATACTTTTGATGAAACTTTAAGAAGATATCGTCACATCGATTTTCCACTCGGACAGGAGCACTCCCGGCAATATATGGTTTGAAAATGATCATCCAGGGTGTCTGCTGACCACCTGTCACATTCACGCACATTGCGGTCTAAACGAGATTAATTTTTAGGCGATTCTTTCTTTAACAGAATTTAAAAATAAATAAATAAATATTTACTCCGTGATCCATTCGAAGGACTGTATTATCCACTCGATTGATAAAAAATGGCTGAGATACAATTTTACTATCTCGAATTTTAATGTGCATCTGCATGCTTTTCGATTCGGGCCAAATAGGAACACTGTCGTTGGGTCCGATATCCATCCACAAATCGGTTTTATCGTTTCTTTCTAAAAACCTGAGATGGTGTCTAGTGAGGTTGACCACCACGAAATACGGTTTAAGGGTTATGATCTTAGTAAACTGAGTTTGAGACAATTGAATATTGAGAAGGAACTAAAAAAAAAAGTTAAATTATAAACAAATTATATTTTTACTAGTCATTAAAACTAACCTTATATTTTTTGTTGCGCTCCGTATCTTTGCACATGACTAGACCGCTATTCCCCACGTTATCTATCGAATAGGAAACTGACCAGCGAGAATTGTAAACTCTGGTCTTACACCTTCGTCTACGATGATGTTTATATCGAAACAAGACGGGATCTTCAGTGGCATTACTTTCGTAAATTAAATTGCATCCAGAACCCTAAAAGCTCAATAAGTTTAAATATACAAAATAATAATAATGAGTAAATTTTTAACCCGAAATTGCAACGGAAGGTTCGTTTTGTTGATGATCCAATAAGGAACGTAAATGTAAATATACATCGTTTCGGTATTTATAACTTTTAAGTCCAAGTACAATTGACGATGTTGCTTGACGCAGGTGGGAAAATCACCCAACAAACACACGGCTTTATTATGTTCCATCGCCTCGTGAATTTCAACAGCACCTTTCCACGTAATCCCGTTATAATTGGCAATCTAAACATTTAAATTTATAATTTCAAATATTTATAACATGAACAGAAACATTACCTCTAAAACAATTTTTTGACCACGTAAAAGATCAATCAAGACTGTTGGCATCAACGCTCCAGGTTCTAATTTAATATCTTTTTCAAATGTCTAAAAAGATATATCAAAATTAATCAATTTCACTAAGTAGAAGAACATTTATTAGTGTTTTATAATTCAACTTACGGGTGAACTTAGCGTAATAGTGACTGGCAAATAGTTACAAAAAGTGACTGATGGATGCAAACTTATTGTAAAGTTCGGAATCACTTTTTGCACTTCTGTTGAAGATTTTAAAGGAGCTAATTCTTTACACCAAGCCTAAAAATAATAAGTAACATCATATGACATAACTATATTAAAGCCCTTTCGAGAAGCGCATTTTACTTTGAAAGAATATCCAGGTCTTCCTGACACTTTTGAGGGACACGTAATAAATCTCGCAGTTGAAGCCGAGGTTGATAAATCTTGCCACCAAACCGAATTTTCACTAACTTGGTAACTGTAATTAAAAAAAATGTATTTATTTTACTTTTTTAAAAAATAAATATGCGCTTGAAAAATATTTACCCGAGATAGGCTGGTTGAAAGAAAATTGGACAATGATATGCCGCGTAGAGAGGAACATTATAAACGTCATCCGGTTGAATGGTTGCCAGCCAATTGTATTCGCCGAAAGGATTTTTAAGATGGGAAATTGGAGAAAGTTCTAAACTTTCTAAAATATCTTTGATGTAATAGAGATTGACTGCCTGCTCCAGACAATTCTTGATTTGCAAAGGTGAAGCCACATGAACAGTTTTAAATCCTTGATGCATCTCAACGTGGACTGACAAATGGTAAATAGTTTCATTCTAAGAAAAATACAATTTTTTTTAAATTATTTTTTAATTAAAAAAAAAAAATCTAGACCTTTTGAGGATGTAAAGTAAAAATTCTTGTAGACGATCGCTCCGGTAAATAACATTGAAGCATTTCGAACCCTTCCACCTAGAAAAACAATAACAAACCTTTTATGTTATAAAAATCAAGATAATTATTCATAAAAAATTTTTTAAACTTACATCAATTTGAATTTTTTCTTTCGTCATATTTTGATAAAATGTGGGAACATCCGTTTCACCGTAATTAAATGCATCCACTTTATCTTCGGGAATTTTAGGAACGAAATTAAAGCTGTTGTCATAATCCCTGTTTTTAAATCAGTTTTAACATAATTTTAATATTTAAAAAATGAAAAAAAAAAACATTTGGTATTAATGACCTTTCTTCATCCATATCTCCATCCGTTGGACTCAAATCGATTTCAGGAGCGGTTGAAGCGGGACTCAAACGAAAATCGCTGTCTTTATCCGAAACTACCGTCAAAACATTTCCAGTTTTATCCTAAAAAAAAATATTAAAAGAATTATTTTAATAAGTACCATGCCGTAATAACCAAAAAAAAAATTCTTTACTCCGGAATTATGAAGAACGGTTATCAAAGAGTTGAAACCAATTTTGTTATAAAGTTGAACAGATTTATCCGGCGTAGAATTACCAACTCCCAAACCGGGTTTACTTTTCAAAGACTAATAAAAACACATTCATTTTGATGAAATCGCGTATAAGTTGAAAAACATTATACATACTTCTAGAATTCCATTTATCACGCGCGACGTATTTGTGGTGATTGTAAAATCCATTTTATTTTTTATATCGATAATAACGTAGCTGGCTAAATGAGAAGACATATCTTCAACGCCAGAATCGGCAGAATCTTCTGAAAATGTTTTAAAAAAAAAAAAAAAAGAAAAAACTGAATTAGTGAAGTACAAATAAAATTTTAAACAAAATATTTACCACTTCTCTGTCTTGACATGTAACTTCTATTCTCAGCGAGAGTAGAAGTAGATCTCATTGAACCCGGAGTATCACTACTGTGTATTTCTTCATCTTCAGGTGAGGAATTAATATCGACGTGACCTTCATGTTCACTAAATTGATCATCCGAACTTTCACTGCAAATATATTACAATTTATTATTTAAAAAAAATTAAAGTTAGAAACTAAAAACATTATTTATTATTTTTTTTCACCTAGAAAACATGTGTCCAAACGCAGTGACGAGCTTATCCATCACTTCAACTTCATTATCAGAACCAGAATCATTCGTCGATCGAACTAAAATATTAATAGCCGATATTTAGAATTGTAAACATTGATTAAAAACGTATGAATTTACCGCATTCTTTTTGTCTGGGGTATATTTTATATTTGCTGTTACACGGTTTACGAATAATTGTCATCGCATCGTCCGAATTTGTGTCATCCGAAGAACTAGATTCCAAAATAGTCATCGACCTAAAAGCTAGGTGCGATCCACTGGACAAAATATAGTCAACGTCGTTGCAGGTAACAGGAAATGCCGTCTGTCTAAAAGACTGATAACGCGATAATTTTTAAAAAATAATAGTAAATAATAATAAATGAAAATCCAAAACAAAAATTTACTTTGAATAATATTTCGCAAGGTCTGTAATTGCCTTCAGATTCCATGACTGGTTCTAATAGAGATTCCCATTTCAATGTCTCGCAATTAAAACAAGAAGCTTCCATTTGCAATTTTCCTTTCAAATACAACTAGAAAATATTGAAAAAAAATGTAAAAAATAAAATCTTCGTTGAAATATTAATTTAAGAGTTAAGTTTACCTGTTTCGACCAATCGTGAGCGTCCACATTGACTGAAAACTTGCAAACGAGAGAGGGCAATCTACCTTCCGGTAAATCAGATTCAAAAGTAATTTTTATTGACGATAAATCAATGTTTAAACTTTCTTGGTTCTTTTTTTGATATAATCTACTGTTGGAGTATTTATCTATTTTTACAACAAAACTAATGAGTCATTAAAAATGCATCGAAATTGTTTGCAACGAACGATACCTTTAATATCATGAAGTCTGTCCAGGGTAATTTTTCGAATTTCCCAAAGATCTTTAACATCTTTAGTTTCTTGACTGCGAAAAACTTTCTCCGCCCGCTTGCTCGTCTGCATTTTCGATATATTATTGACGACGTTGGCAATATCGCTGGCGATGTGCACCACCGTAGGAGAAAATCTCACGTCGACAGGACTCAAAATAAACCTGAAATTAGTCGTGCTCGCTACTAAATTATGCTCTTTAAAAAATTCGAGGTTGCAAGGAAGTAGAATCTGATAATGAAAAAAAAAATATAAAATAAATACAAACAGGGTTTTTTTTAAATAAATTAAATGTTTATACCATGGTTGATTGCGAATTCTTTGAATTTGTAAATGTGGCCAATTGCGTTTTTGTAACCGATAATAATAACGCCCTTTTCTTTGCATCAATCGATTTATTTAACGTTATATTTGTCTAAATAACGATGATTAATCATTTAAATAATCCAACTTTTAAATGTAAAAACAAATTATTTAGAATTCGGTACCTTTATAAAAATAAATTGACTAATGGCGTTAATAGAATCAACTTGAAACACTATTTCGGGATCTTTAAAAGCGGCGTTAATAGTCCAATGAGACGGTTCCTCAAATGATTTCATCGAACTAGGATAAGCCGTAGCGGAATCCGTGCCGATCTGCTTCGGATATTTAACAATTCTTTTAGTCAACGTCATCGCAGCCTATAAACAAATTAATTAAAATTAATATAAAAATCGAAAGAGGAAAAAATTCAAAATATGACTTACTTTAAGTAATGATTTGTTATTAAAACACTCGAGGGTTTTTGCATTGTAAGTTTGTTCATAAAGCCAAGCTTGGTATACAAACTCGGTCAATGCAAAAATATAAGGAAATGATAAATTTAGTCGAATCTTTTCCACAGAAACGTTAACTGTAAATTTTTTTTTTAAAAGATATTGTTTTAATATTTAATTGAATCAACCACTCAATTAATAAGACAATTACCTTGTACATTGCCCGACTGTTCTTGAGTATATCCAATTCGAATTAACGGAGGAGAATCATCTGATGTACTATTGCACGAATGCAATACTCTAAAAAAAAAAAAAAAGAAATATAAATTAAATTTGGTTAAAATTAAACAACTATTAAATTTAATAATAACTTTGCATTAGCTAAATTCGTTCTTCTTTTAATATCTTCCAAACAAATACTCTGCAAACTGCATTTCATTTCGAGATATCCGTTGTTATAAATATCCACGTTTACATTAGCTTCTCCCAATTGCAAAGACGTCACGCTCAAAAAGCAAGTATTATCAGCAGATACCTAGTATTTAATTTTAAAAAAATTAAGTTAAAATTATTATCCTAAAAAATAAAAATTCAAATATGTAGTACCTTATGTTTACTTTTATCATTACCGAAAATAATTTCCGCTCCTTCTAATATAAAATGGAAATTCGTTTCTTTCACTATATCAACAGACGTATTAAAAAACGCCTGCAATTTTTTCCCTACTACATCACTGGCAGCGATGCTGTGAGTTGGACTAACACTGTCTGAACCTTTAAAAACAATAGCGTTAAATAGGACAAAATTATTTTTTAAAAAAATCTAAGAAATAATTTTACTCGAAGTTGATTCTAGTCGTTCGTCGACGACGTTACTTTCTTTATAAATTGCTAAGATTAATGCTAATTCGCGATGACCAATATTCATTTTTATTGTGTCCATGACACCGGAGATGGAAATAAGATGCTCTCGCATGTTTTGCATTATTTCGCGAACTATGTCGATGCGAATTTTGGCTCGTTCTAAAATTGTTTCGGTATCTTCGAAAGTTCCATCTTCCATCACGATGACTCTATGTTTTAGTTTAGGAAAAAAAATTGTTAATTATTTTGTCATATAATTTTTTTTTAAATTTTACCGGCTCATTTGCAGATTATTCCATCGAACTAATATGTTGTCTTCGAAATGGTTTCCATCTTGATTATTCAACCTCTTGACGTAGTTTTCCAAACCGATGTCTCCCATTTGAAATACTATGGCGTTAGGAGAATCTTGTTTTTGAGGAATAATTAGCAAAGGTGCTTGGATATCGATGGATAAATTCACCACACTTCCGCTTTTGATTATCGCGCCTATCTAAAAAAAAAATAAAACACATTTCATAAACCTCTTTTTTTTTCTTATTCTATAAATGAATTTGTAGTACCTTATTTTTTAAAGTAAGTATCTTTAATTGCACTTTCTCCATTTGATAATGAAAAAATAATTCTAAAAACTCCTGTAAAAAAAATTATTATTTTTTTAAATGTATTAATTCCGATTTTTTAAAATTTCTTACGGTAACATCGGATAAAAACTTGAACAATAAACAAATTTTTAATTTTTTCATCCGAATTTTTAGATGCATGTCGCATTTTTTCTTGGACGTATCTTCGACCAAAACGTGTTGACACGGAATATCGCAATTTTGAATGAATTTCATCTCGAATACTTTATCGTCATCCGGTGCAATTATCTAAAAAAAAAAAAAAATAAATAAAATAAAGATATAATTTTACAGTAAAATGTTTCAAAATGTAGAGCTAACTTTCGAATATAAAGTAGTTTCTGACAGATCGGTAACAGCAACGTATTGCAAAAACATGTGATAGACCTTTTTTTCGTTGGCTTTATGAAGAAAATCCATCTCCAAACCTGTAAAAATAAATATCAATATTTCAATTTAAAAATAAAAGTCTAACAAATATTTACCAGTCAATTCGACGTCCGCTATGCTAATTTCGCTGTCGCATAACTTAATATTCAATCGGTCTAATCGGAACGAAATACTGTATTTGGTAGCTCCGGTTGGAACAGGAGGATCGGAAACGGACGTCCTAAAAATCTTGTTCAACCAGGTTTGTGAATGTCTTAGCAACGCTATTTCTAACAACGTAGATTTCTTGGTATCTTTTAAATTTAATCTAAACATAAATAAATTTTCAACACACAAAAAAATTGATTTAAATTGTTCTCAATTTACCCATCAACCAAGTACTCTAAATAATTTTGAACGGTGACAATTGCTCCCTGATGAAATGTCGTTTTCAATTGATTCAACGTTATAACTAAAGACTGTTCAACACTATGGAAATGAGATTTAAAATCTGGGCAATTCGATGAAACCTGTACGAAAATAAATTCACATTTGATAAACCGTTTCCAGTAATTCAAAGTTCCACCAACCTTTCTATATAAAATAATAAACACATTTTCTGACGCCGCCGTTTCCGAAGTTAAAAGTTCTAAATATTCCCCGCTCGAACCGATGTGCAGTTTATCCACAACCTGCACGCACCCGGCGGACAATTGCAAGGCTGGTCCGAATTTCATCAGCGCGAAATCGAGTGCTAGTTTTTCTAAACGCAACATCAAATAAGGTTTGTCCAAAAGATCGCTAGATCTTGCCATATGAATCACTACCTGTAACGTCATTAAATGTAACAAAAAAATTCAGCCCAAAAAAATGTAAAATAAATAAATACCTCTCCAATAATAAGGCATACAGCGAAAGTTAAATAATTGCTAGGAGAAACGTTGTCTTCGAATCCCGGAAGATCTATAGTTCTAGCCCATTGCTCTTTCACTTCGGTTGGATTGTCAAACTTAACTGCTTTGCTCGCCAAACTTTTGTCTTCATCAATTGATTTCATTTTAAATAAAATTTCTTTATTGACTTCTTTGATCACAGTCTTATCGTCGCCTGTGGCGTTAAACTCTTCCATAAAAATTGCGAATCGTTTTACAATCGTTTTTAAATCTGCGACTTTAGGTTCCCATAATTGATCCGGTAGCAACTGAATTAAAAATAAAATTCATGTACATAAAATGGAATGTTGATGAAAATTTGATTTTGTAACTTACGATTACCGGTATAAAAACTGGTTTATTACTGTCAGGCGGATACAATTGTCTGGCAAATTTAAGCAATTGCTTTAAACGACGATCAGAAAGATTTATTTTAAAAGAAGGCAAAGCAATGTTAAATCTAATTTAAAAAAAAAAAAAAAACTTTTTAATACATTTTTTTAAAATTTAAAGAAATAAAAATAGTACTTTGAATGCTTGTTATCCAACCTTCCAATTAAAGGGCACAAAATTTGAATATGAATCTTTGGAATTAAATGGAAGTCCGTATCCGTTTGCATCCGTCCAATACGCCATTCGTCACCTTCAAACATTTACATTTTAATGAAAGTGTTCAGCTAGGGGGAAAAATTAACTTTTTACCCGAATCTACAAATAGTATTTGAATGTCATTAAATAAAATTTCTAAATTTTGTAACGCGGCTGAGTTAGATTCGACCAACTTTTCGGCAGATTTAAATAAATTTCCTGAGATCAATGTAGGGTTCAATAAGAATTGAATTCCCAGGTGACCAAAATCAACAATTAGTAATGAGCCATCTCTATATAAAACAGTAAAAAAATAATTAGCACAGATACTCAATTGAAAAAATTTCTTAATTCCCAAAAACTTAAAAACTTTGACTACCTTTTCATATTTTATTCTTCATGCAAAAATTGAAATTAAAAAGCTTTGTGCAAAATTGCAAACAAAAATAACGGAATCTCTAAAATGTGTGTGAAAAAAAATAATTAAAACAAATTAAAATAATAGTTATGACGCAGATATTAAATAAATAAATTAAGCATTAATATGAAAAGAAAAAAAAAACAAATCTAACTTTTGGATCGTTCCAAATTCCGGAATTACTATTGTTGGGCATTTTATATAACACGTGACAAATATTTTCTAAAGTAAAATAAAAATTTCATTAGCATTACTAAATTAAGCCTACCTATTTATTTCTTAAAAATAAAAAATATATTTTGCTTACTTTTTCCTGAGGTAACGAAAATAAACCAAGCAACTGTGGACCATAATTCTTCCAATTTCTAACATTTTGAAAAGCACCTTTAAGGTCTAAATCAGTTTGCCATTGGCTAGTATTAAAAAATGATTTTAGCTCAGAAAGCACACTCTAGAAATAAGACAAAGTTAGAACTTAAATAAAAATAAATAAATAAAATATAGTACTTGTTGATAAAGAATTTCAAATCTCTCGCTTGCAATATTAATAGCATAATCACTATTTAACTGATGAGGATGTCGCACCCCAAAGTCCAAGGCAAAAACATGAGAAGAAGCCGTTCCTAAATTGAATAAAATTAATATTGATTTATAAAACCTTTAAATAATTAAATTATTTTTTTTTACATACCAGTTCCATTTAAATATTTATCAACTTGAACGATAGGAACCAATTCCTGTTCGGGCGTAATTCCCTCAATGAGTATACTTTCCAATCGCATAGAAAAACTCTGAATTTCCGTTCCGCGAGTGTCCAAATTTGTCAATAAATGAGTAAATGTTGATGCGATAATTTCTTGATTCGTAAAATTAAATAAAGAAAAAGAACAATTCGCTACTGTGAATATCACTTTATGATCTATAATCAATAAAAAAAAAATTAAAAAAAAATTTATTAGTTATATAAATTGATGAAATTCCTGACCAATGCAATGCGGTTGTTTTTCGATAACTTCATTTTGTGATTTTTGCTTCCGATTTTCTTTTCCGTTCACAATTAATGGTTGATTTTCTTGGATGAGGTATACTTCTTTCTTGAACGTCTCCTTCCATTTTTCTTTCCACCAAGATTTTTCGCTTTCCGGAGAGATGTCACTCGTTTTCACCTTCCTCAGATACTTTAAAAAAACCGGACGAGACTTAATTAATTAACAGGCATTAGGAAATAATAAAATCAAACTTACCAACCACTTGGCTTCTTCTCGAGCTAAAATGATATTCAAAATATCGAGTTGATCTTCTCGCTTCAATAAATCGGCTTTTAAAATTTCGGAAGATTGATTCAACATCTCGAAATAACAGCTTTTATACGCTCTATAATTGTCTCTAAAAAAACGAAATAAAAATTTTTAAAATTTACATAAAATGAAATAAAATTATGTTTTGCCCTTACCTGTGCAATTTAATTTGATTCCACGAAAACGATCGATTTATAAATTTGACACTTTCGAACGCATATGTCCACCACCGCTTAATGTTTCCTTTCAACGGCAAATTGGGAAAATATTTTCTGTAGGGTAAACTGATTTTTAAACGTTTTAAAGCGTCGCAAAATGAAATGATAGAGGTGTACTGAAATAAATAAAACAAAATTAATAAATTAAATTTGTTTTGATGATTATTATTATTATTATGATACCTGCTGCTGATTTAACTGAGCGGAAATATCGTGTAAAACAAAATCGAGCAAGATTTTTGCAATTTTCTGCTCTTTCCCTTTGCTGACAATCGTTTTCACTTTTAAACTCACGGGTCTAATAACTGACAATTAAAAAAAAACAACAATAATTATAAATAAAGAAAAGAATGTGAATTAATTAAATTAATTACGAAATTGGCATTCATCTCCATTTACTGTAAACGTCTCCAAAGTTTTAAAAAGCAGGCTCTATTTATATAAAAAAAAAAATGCATTTAGGAATACATTAAAATCATAAATGCAAATTTTCAACCTTCCAATTGTCGTCAATTTCGCATATCTCATTCAAGTACTTTCGCGAATGTTTCGGGTTCCAATAAATTGAAAATGAATCGAGCTTAATGAGCTGTGCCAAATAATATTTTCAAATATTTTTAAAAAACGAATTATAAAATTATATAAGATCCACATCAATTACTTTAAAAACAGACGACTGGTTAGTTGAGATATGGCCGGATCTCCATTTATTATTGGTGGTTTCCACCGTAGCTTTATGCAATAAGATTCCCCAAATATAAGATGGTTCATTGCTAAACTCGTTGGCTTCTTCGTAGCACAAGTGGACGTTAGTTATGCAAACCTATAATAACAAAATGCTTTAAAAAAAAATATGCTTCAAATAGAAAAAAATGAAAGCCAAACGAACTTGAACGTTATCGATTGCCGAGAGCCAGGATTTCTCCAAAAATCCTCCTCCTCCGTTCTCGTTCCCATCGGAAATATTTTTGAATAAATCTAAAACTTGATTTTTTTGATGACTTCGATTTTGTCGCTCGTCATGCTCGTTGTAAGGCCGATTTTTAATGGAACCAGCAATTGCCAAAACGTTGTCTACCGTTATCACCAAGGGCTTATCACTGAAATTTCTCCAAGGAATTACAATTTTCACGTATCCTAGAAAAAAATTAAAAGTTTTATATTTATAATCAGCTTAACAAAAATAATATTAATATCTCACCAATTGTTCCAACTTTAATTTCGATCGGCAAATCAAGGTGTTGCTACAATTTTTTAATGTAATTATTTGAATTATTATCATTAATTATTTTTTTTACTCACCAAAGCTTCTGATTTCAATTTTAAATTAAATAACTCAATTTTTCCTATAAAATAAAAAAAAAATATCAAACTTTGAGTAATCAAATTTTTTTATGTTCATATAATTTAATCACCATTCGAAAACCCTAAATTAATTTTTTCAGGGTCTAAATCCTGCACAAAGCCACCCAGGTATTTGTTGAGCAATTGGATGACGAGTTTCTCAAACATGATGAGAAAAATTCCAGAAAAACCTTTGACATTAGATCTTATTTTACATCGTAATCCTCATTTCTTCTCATTCTCATCTATTCAAAAATAATAATGATGTAATAAATTAAAATACACTATCTCAAAATTTTTTTGCTAATAATCTTCAAATTTTTAATTCTCAGAATTAAATAACAAAATACGCTAAGGCCCCTATTAAGAGCGAGAATGAGCTCTGATTTTGACCTGGAAAATTCGAACAAATCAAAACACTCGAGTGTTTCTGTGAATGTATTGTACGTGTGTACGAGAGAAACGTGCTCAACCTACATTTAGAATTTCTCAAGTTTCTAGTTATTGGATTAATTTCTGTCAGATAAAAAAAACAAAACAAATCCACGTAGGGCACTGCGCCAAATTGAGATCCGCGCAAACGATTCCGCTTCTGAATAAAATATCAATCGCAGTCAATATTGTAACTTACAGTTCAGTTTTTTTTTAGATTGCAGGTAGCCTCCAACCTTTAACGTCGATCGTGTTCAATGACCTTATTTGCAATATAAGCTTATTTGAATTACGTGCTCGGGAAAAAAATCAATACCGGTACTGTAGAAAAATTTAATAAAATATTTTTATACGTAAATAAAAAATTTTTTTTTTTTTATTTTCAAAGTAAGTAAAAGTTTTAAATTATTGCATAAATAATTCATTGAGAAAACCTTGTAAATCGTCTATGGAACGCTAAAAAATTATTTTAAAATTGAATAAAACTCTAAATAATTAATACAAATTTTTTTAAAAATTATTATTATACAATTATATAAATCTTGAAAATTTTCTAAAAATCGACATTAGAAAATATATTTTTTAATCTAAAATTTTTACTAAAAAATAAAAGAAAATCAATTTTTTCCCCCAATTTTACGTGAATCATTTTTGTTTTCTTATTCTTCAGACTTTCAATAAATAACAACATTTTGGTGCGGGGGTGTAGTATGGCAGTATGCGGCAAGTGAAAAATATTGCGCGCTATTTTCATGATTTTAATAACGTTCACTGCGTGTGCATTAAACTTTGAGCCAGTATTTCGAAGAATACACCGCGAACATTCTTACTCCGCCGTCACAAATCGATGTCTCGATCATTAATGTTTAATAAATTTTCCATTGAAATTGATTCCCCCAGCCATCAGCTACGCGGAGAAAAAATGTCATCGCCGGCGACCACACCATTCTCCACACACTTTTCTTTCTCGACAATAATTACACATCCTTTCAAAGGAATTAAAATAATTCATAGTTACCGGTTAGAAAAAGACCCCAAAACGACTTCCGCAAAATCCCTCAATTAATTTTCCAGCTGTTCTCCATTGCAAAAGAGGAAAAGAAGCAATTTGCTGCTGTGGGATGCTGCGATCTATTCCTAGCTGTGATAACGCGCGCGCGGGATACGAATAATCGATATAAGTAACATCGATTATATCAATCAATAACATCGCACTCCGCCCCCTCTTTTAAACTCCTCTCGCCATCGATGATTAAATACTGTATTAGTAAAATAAATATTAATAATTTTTCTTTGCTAAAAATTAAAGACATTTGGCATTATTTTGCTATTGTTGTTATTGTAAAGAAATTATTTAAATTTATAATTTACAATAAGCATAATGGCGCCATCTATGGGGAATTCTTTCCAGCGCTAAATTTAAAAAAAAACCATGTTAAATTCGTAAAGAAAAATTTGAATTAAATTGATACATTGCGAGTAAGAATTGCATTTAATTAAATGCAAATTATAAATCTGATTCAACGAATTATAATTTTTTTATCATAAATTTGTCAATTATTTTTTGAAGGATTTGTGTTCTAGACCAGTTATGGGAACTTTAAACAAGTTCCCATGTTGTCTAGTGGCTAGGATACCTGGCTTTCACCCAGGAGGCCCGGGTTCGATTCCCGGCATGGGAAATATTTTTTTAATCATTTTTTTTCAAGGTTTTTGTTAATGCATGTTGTTACAACATTAGTTATTATTTTTTTAAAATATGTTCTTTAAGATCAGACTAAAAAAAAAAAAAAACAATACACAATTTTGTCAATATTTACTCCCAGGCTTGATATTTTATTTCAAGAGACCCACAGAATATTTTTTCCCTAGAACCCCAAGGAAACTTAATCAAGCAAAAATAAAATTAATCTATACCGGTATTATTATTCCGGTCCTCAAAAGTGTGCATAAAAAGGGGCGTTCCGGTAGCTACACAAAATAATTATTCCTCACAAGCGTTCCGGTTGATATCAGTTTCCTATTAGATTAATGCTAGGCTATAATATTATGTTTCGTTATAAACATTATTTCCATTTGAAATTCGAGCGAAAGATCTTTAAACTTTTATCGCGATCGCTATGAAAATTAAAATGATTCCAATTTAAATTAATAATTTTATGAAATCCGATACACGCACAATAACAAGGGGAAATTCCCTAATAATTTAAAACCGTATAGGTCCATAGTCACAAAGATAAAAAAAATTAATTACAACTGTAATATAAAGCGATTAACTCAAACTGCGAGACATAATAATAAAGAAAATTTGTGCAATAACATGGAAGTCAGGCTCAACTTGGGGCTTTTATTTTTGCTATTGGGAGCTGCAGTTGGTCGCGAAACCAGCGACGCATGTAAATAAAACTATTTTACGCAAATTTTCATTTAAAAAAAAAAATCTATAATTTACAGATATCGATCTATCGTTCGAACCGGACCAAAAGAGTTATGGCGAGGGAGAGGAAGTGACGATGACGTGCGGGGACCACACGTCTACCGGGGATTGCACCTGGCTTCAAGACGATCAAACTATAGATTTGGAAACAATTCAAGGAGTTAAATTTAACAAAAACGACAGCTGCGTTTTTACAATTACTCATTTGACCGTGGACGATGCCTCCTGGTGGACGTGTCAACAGTCCAACGGAATTTCGGCCCCCAAACGCTTAGCAGTTGAGGCGAAAAAAATTGTCCAATTAATTCCGAAAGAAGCCAAAGTTATTCACGTGGAAGAAGGCACCACGGCCGATTTGCAATGTTTGTTTAATCACAGCGCTCCCTACTGTTTCTGGACCAAAGACGACAACGTGTTGGTTATTAGAGGCCGGTACCGTTTCATCGGGAATAAGGACCTAGGCAATTGTACCATTCGAGTCAGTAGGGTTACGCATAAAGATTACGGGAAATGGCGCTGCGGTTATCCCATGACGGACAACGAACCTGCCTTAAAATCGTTCGATATCACTTTAAATATTACAGGTAAATTTAAAATTGACGTTTTACGGTGACGCATACCAAGTTTTATTAAAACAGTCTCGTACCAAGTAAAATGAAAAAATTAATAATTCAAATTGTTGTTTTTTTTTTTTCAAGTGATTCCCACTGCACCGTTTATTACCTTGAATAATCTCAACGTTGAAAACGAAAAAACAATATTTTTAGTAACTGAAACCGATCAAATACAGGTTTATAGAAATAACCAGTATTTCTTCGACCGTCTTTTGCGAGCGTACGCAGGTAATTTAATCGCGTGCTGGATATTAAACGGTTACCCTGAAGCCAAATTGAGATGGACGATAGAAGATGAAAATGGCGAAGAGTTAGATTACCTCGATCAGACGCATAAACCTCGAACTTGGAACGTAATAAGTACGTCATCGAATCTCAAATCGTCTTATCTGGAATTAAAATTTAAGAGGGCAGTTTACGAATATGGCGTTCGGAGAGTCAAACTCGTTTGTAGCGCCAATCACCCGAGTTTTAAAAACACCAGCAAAACTGCGTTTGTTTGGTTGATATGGGGTCATCAAATTTAAGTAAAGAGTTTTTCAAATGCCCCTATTAATTATCAGAGCCTTAATTAATTTAAAAAAAAAAAAAAAAAATTGGGCTCTATTAGTTGCGTTATTATTGATTCTGACCTTTATTTTGGTCAATTTATGCTCATTTTGTTTTGAAAAACGGTTTATCAAAATGCGCTTCCATTAAAAACAGCACCCAAATTTTTTTAACAATGTTTTTTTGCTTCTAAAATGCTCTTAATATTTTTTCTATACTGTATGTGTTATTTAGACTTACAAAAAAAATGGGCAATATCCGAGTTTTTAGTTATCGGGGTTAAGCTTTTGCTACATTAATTATTCAAATAATCAACATTCTATCCGAAAATACTTTCTTTTATCTACTGTATAATAATAAAATGTAACACATCATTATAAGGATGCTGATAATTTTTTTTTTTCAGGTTCAGTAAAATATTTTTTATTATTACATGTATAAACTCATATTAAATTTATATTATTATTTTTTTTTTCCGAATTTACTCCAAGGTTGAAAACTCCAAAATAAATAGTGAAAAATATACCCAATAACTTCTGCTACCGGTATTCAATTTTCTCCTATTCAACGCCAGCAGGAGGACAGAAAGGATATCAATTTCCGATTTGATTAATGCCATATTGGTTATAAACATTATTAAATTTCATTTGAGATCGCTTAAGCTTTTATCGCCGTATGAAAATTATCCCAAAATTTGAATTAATAATTTATGAAATCTAATACGTA
The DNA here is from genome assembly GCA_034692225.1 of Polydesmus complanatus. Classification (NCBI taxonomy): domain Eukaryota; kingdom Metazoa; phylum Arthropoda; class Diplopoda; order Polydesmida; family Polydesmidae; genus Polydesmus; species Polydesmus complanatus. The sequence continues at coordinate 28,756 of JAQGAZ010000536.1, read as the reverse complement.
TCTACAATAACAAGGAAGTTCCCGATTAATAATTTTAAAATCTACGGTTACAAAGATAAGTAGCCTACCGGTAAATTAATTACAACTATTTAAAACGATTGATTCAATCCGCGGACACATTATCGAGAAATAATAGCCGCACACCAACGTTAACATGGAAGTTATGCTTAATTTGGGACGTATATTTTTCTTAATGAAATTTGCAGTTTGCCGCGAATTAAGCGACATAGGTAACCTTATAAAAAAGAAAATTATTTCCATTTTAAAAAAAAATGTGTTGATATATTTTTTTACAGATAACGATATTATATTCACCCCGGATCAAAAGAGCTACGAAGAAGGCGAGGCATTGACGATGACGTGCCGGCACGACGCTCATTCCGGAGTTTGCACTTGGCTTCAAGACCATCAAATTATTAATTTCGAGCTAAATCAAAGAATTAAAATTAATAAAAACGACAGCTGCGTTATTACCGTTTCTGCTTTGATCGCCGACGACGATGGCTTTTGGACGTGTCAATGCCCCAACGGAATTTCCGTCTCCAAACGCTTAACCATCGAAACGAAACAAATCGGCTTATTAATTCCCGACGAACGAAAAGTTGTTAACGTGGAAGAGGGTACCACGGCGGAATTGCAGTGTTTGTTCAACGACAGCGCTCCCTACTGCTTCTGGACCAAAGACGACAACGTGTTGGTTATTAGAGGGCGGTACCGGTTCATCGGGAATGTCAACGAAGGCAATTGTACCATACGAGTGGGGAGAGTCACGCATAAAGACTACGGGAAATATCGATGTTGTTATCCGATAAAAGACAACGCGCCCGCTTTGAAGTCTTCCACTATCACCTTAAATATTACGGGTAATTTTATAATTATTACGGTAATTCAAATTGTTTGATTGTCGATGTGTTTTTTTTTTTCTATAGTGAGTCCCACAACGCCGTTCATTACCTTAAATAACCTCAATATTGAAAACGAAAAAACCATATTTTTGGTGACTGAAACCGAAATTGAAAATTTGAAGAGAAACCGCAACCATTTTCAAGAACGAGTTTTAGCCACGTTTCGAAACACAATCGCCTGCTGGATTTTGAACGGTTCTCCCGAAGCTCAATTGAGATGGACGATGGAAGACGAAAACGGCGAGGAATTGAAATATATCGATCGAGCGCATAAACCTCGAACTTTCGACGTCATAAGTACGTCGTTGAATCGGAAATCGTCTTATTTGGAATTAAAATTGAAGAGAGATAATATTTACGAACTGGGTATCAGGAGAGTCAAACTCATTTGCAGCGCCGATCATCCCAGCTTTGGAAACGTCACCCAAACTGCTTTCGTTTGGTTGATATGGGCGCACCAACTTTAAAGTAAAAGTTTTGAATTCGTTTCGAATGGACCGTATAATCAGGACCATACTTTGAAACTGTTATTTCTTAATAATAATATCTTCTATTGTAATATTTACGTCCTTATAATAAGTATTTATATATAAATCACCTTGAAAAACAATTTCGACGAGTACAACTAATTAAATTTTAATTAGTTCATTTGTAAACAAAAAAAAAATTTTCAATTTAAGTTAATAATTTAATTACCGGGAAGAAATTCCTCGCAATAGTCAAATCTCTCGTTTTGCATATCGTCTTCCGTCAAATCGACGATTGAATGTTGGCCGCACACTTGCTGGTGCTCGATGTAAGTCAATCCATTATTGGCGCATAGAGATTGGTTTTGTGCCCTCGGAATGAGAGCTTCCAGATAACAAAAATGTTTCGCCCTCTCGAACACTTTGTTTCCGCACACACCTTCGCTTTCGGGATTTATCTGAATAATTGTTTCATCGATGCAAAATTGAGTGAAATAATCAGTTAAAATTTCTGTCCCGCAGCAACCGTAGTTTGGCGCGTTTGGATCGCGTTCATCTAATATGGAATGGTCGCTGCAACACACCTGCCAAATGTAATCAAGAATTAATTTTAATAACGCCAAGTTATTAATTTTTATTTTAATGGCACCGCCGGATCATGGCCTAGGCTTGTATAATGCCCAATTATTGAGAGCCACCCCAAACATACCCAAAAAATAAGTTACTTTCAATAAAAATTTCTCTTAAAAAAAATTTACATACCAGTACCGTATTATTTCCTAAACAGTTTCTTACATTTTCAAAAATGTTTTTTTAAATTAGCTTTTAACTTCAAAAATGATTCCCTTTTCCTAGGCCTCCAAGGAAGTTGAATCCGGCAATGTGTATTAATTAATAGCTAATTAATTAATTAATATGTACCTGAGTTTTATAATCGTATAATTTATTTCCGCAACAGCTGATCATTTCAGAGTTTTTTTGGTTTTCTTCAAATGCTACGGGTACTAACATAGTTTCGTATACTATTTTATCCTTACCAATGTTACGCTGTACGTAATCGTTACAACACATGGCTTCTGTTGCATTGTATAATGCATTCCCGCAGCATTGTTTCCCACCCACATTTTCATTGGGTATCACAGTTTCCCCGCAACACGTACTTTCGCTCGTATTATAAACTCGGTCTTTGCAACATTTAAGATCATCTTTTCTATCATGTACAACGCCGGAACAGCAAGTTTGCTCCGAGTAGGAATAGAATTCGCCTTCTCCACAAAGGTTGAATTGGTCAGTCTTTTGGAATTTTAATGGAATGAGAATTATTTTAGGCGTTGGATAAGACCAAATACACGTAGACAAGGAGGCGTTATATAATTCCGTTCCGCAACATTCAAAGTGCGGCTTTGTATCCTCGTAAAAATGTCCGTCACAACAACGGGGTCCATTTGAAACGTTGAAATCGATATGATTTGAGTATATTAATAGATCTTTGTTGCAGCACATGACACTGTAATACTGATATTCAGTGGTGTTTGGTCTTTCGTGTAAAGTGCCGTTGCAACAAATATGTGACTGCTGATTATACGGTTGACCCCCTTAAATATATTAAAAAAATAAAATGCAATTCATTATGTACTTACTAAAAAAAAAATATATACATATTTTCACTATTGTTTTAAATTTTAGTTTACCTGCTGCGATGGTCGCGAGGAATAAAAAATGGAAGATATTGTAGATTGATAACATTTTTAAATAATGAAAGATAAACAGCAATATTACAATATATATACAGTATTCTTACTCGTCATATTGCATATTATCCGCTATAGATAGGATAATACAATAGTAACGGAAAACGTAATTTGGATAATAACATTATTATTTTCAGAAAAACAAAATGTTTTAAAGCATATTTTTCAATTACTGTAATCCGAGCTTACTGTAAATTAACTACGACATTAATTTGTTTTCATTTTACAAAAAAAAAAGAAAAACATGTCGAATATAAAAATTCGTTGAAGTCAACAAATTTTAAAAACTAGATATTTCCGCCGGAAATGTCAACTCTATTCAACGCTTGCCAAGATATTAATGAAATGTCTATCAAAAAAATTTTTTTTTTTTTTTTTTTGAATGTATAGGCCTACAGTAAATAATGTTTTGGATACTCCGTCAATTTGCACAGCAGCACAAGCCTTCAATTTTTTTCCTTGGGCCAAAGTCTCAAATAAATAAAAAAACTTTATAAATTCTTATAGCTTTTAAATTAAAAAAAAATTTGCTGTTTTTCGAATAATTATTATTGGCGTTTTGTTTTCTTTCTATACCTATCGATGAAGCCAAAAATATTTAGATGTAAGCTACAGTATACCGGTACCTCAATATTTTACAAATTTGACTGATTTATTATTTTTACGGTATTTGTGGAATTCTAAAATTCTAAATACTGTTTATTTTAATTACCTTTTTTTTATTACTATAAAAGAATGTGTCTTACATTCCAATACAAACAAATTTTTAAATTTAATTAACTTTGAAAGTTAAGGATGGGCCTTAGAATACATTGGTCAGGTCTTAAAATCCAATAATTACTGTATTTTATAACTCATAGAAAATTGCATCTCCTCGTATTATACTGCATATTTCTATAAATACCGTACATATGTCCGCCTCAAGCCGATTTTTTTTTTAAATTTGTTTTAAAATTACAAATGTTTGGGTAACCTACTTTATATGCTTACGATATAATTATTTGCAATTAAAATTTTTGCGTATCGAAAAAAATTAAACTAAATTAATTTTAATAGTCAAATGACCATTAATGAACTTCCAGTTGAAATATTTGTTTACTTTCACTCCCATTAAATTTATTTGTCCTTTTACGAAATACTAAATACTGTGGCCTATTTATTTATTATTTGTGCATTATTGCACCAATTCTCTCCCCCCCCCCCCCCCCCCACAAAAAAAAATTAAAAAATTAAACGCTTTTAATCTAAATTTATTTTGACATCATTGCCACACCTTATTTATATTATACCGGAACTATTAATACGCGCAATGATTACTATCGACAGCAGCCTATAAGTTGAACCCGTTAGAACCGAACCTACAGCATCACTTGACCATTATACCCGTGTATTTAGAATTAGATAGCTATGCGTTTAATGTGTAAATGGCCCCACCCCATGGTGACGTACTATTGTCTCGATTTTGATATTATGATAATTGTTTTGACTCAACAATTCATTGAAGAGAAAACAAAAATTATATCGTCAATTCAGAGAATTTAATTAGCAACCCAAAATATTATCTCGATTATGACGTCACTTATCACACTCCTAAAATACAGCACCTGTAGACGATCCCAATCATAGTTTCGTTCGATCTCTTGACAAGAAGAAGCTACAAATTTTTTGATACACATTTTTCATTATATATTTTTATACATTTGCCGAGTTTTGAAAATGAAGGAAAAACTATTGCTTTTCGTTTCGTTTATTTATTTACTCATTTTGGGACCTGAATTAGTGCGGACGCGGACAGCCACCTTGTACAAAAACGGATTCGAAGGCGTTTTAGTGTCCATAAGCAGTGACATCAAAGCCTACGATCAAGCAACGATTGATAATTACGTGTCCAATATTGCGGTAATATTTTTTAATCATTTAATTAATCAATTTCGTTGTAAGTAAATAAATAATTAATGATAAATTTATTCTATTTAATAATTATTTTTTTAAAAACTTTTAATCAAAATTTAAAAACAAAATTGACTTAGTTTTTTATATTAAGTTATATTATTATTAATATTTTTTAATGCCATTAGAGTAGAAATAGATTTGTCAATTGCCTTTTACAAATACGATTTTCCGGTGAAATTTTGCTAATCAAAGTGTAAATGTGAAATTTTAGAGTTAAAAATTATTGTTATCAGCGCCGGTACCGTTTCACTATAAAAGACTAATCAAATTATCTGAGGCGCAGCACACACACGTAACCCAGTTTCTCAACATAGAAACTCAGGGTCGGCCGAGATAGATAAACGCCTCAAAAGCAAATACATTACGATTTTTGAGTCTAGAACTTTAGACGTTGCCAAAAAAAAAAAAAAAAGAATCGTATACCTAATGTAAACAGTTTCAAACATTTCCTTGAAGCTACTTATTTCCCTTTTCGTTATTAAAATATTTGAATAGCAGTACTGTAAATAATTTACGGTTACAAAATTAGCTCACACTTTTAAACCTCTTAAATTATTTGGACCTCAAAACTCAAATACAAAATTATTAGAAAACTAGTTGTAAAACTACTGTCTAAAATCTCTAAACTTATAAAACTCCATTTTAGCATAAGAAAATTTGTTTCCTAAGCTAAAATACGGGCAACACATGAATGGTTAAAAAATAAAATTTTATATGAGTGAATGAAAACAACATTAATTTTCATAATCAATAACCGGTACAGCTCTTATCTAAAATTAATAGAAATTGATTTGTCTAAGACAACGCTGATTTTTCTCAAAAGTCTAAGCCTTATTTTAATTAACCATTTGAAAAATATACTTAATAACTTTAATAAAAACAATAATTAGCCTTTATAAACAAAAAAAAATAATTTCCCATGCCGGGAATCGAACCCGGGCCTCCTGGGTGAAAGCCAGGTATCCTAGCCACTAGACAACATGGGAACTTGTATAAAGTTTCCCTAACTGGTCTAGAACACAAATCCATCAAAAATAATTGACAGATTCAAGATAAAAAAATTTAATTTTCTCCCCAAAAAAATATTGAAATTAATTTTATTAAAAACTAGAATTATTCCCAACCTAATAATCTTATAATGTTTTTATATTTTCAGAATCTTATTAATAATGCTTCTTTGGAACTCTACAACGCCACGGAGAAGAGAGCATATTTCAGCAAAGTTGAAATCATGCTTCCGTCCAGTTGGACAGGAAACACCGATGACCAAACAATTGCGTTTGACCAGTCGAGATATCAAAAATCGGATATTCGCGTGGACCTCGCTAATGCGGCTTACGGTGATATGCCGTATGTCCAGCAGTCTCGAGGATGCGGAGAGCCCGGAGACTTCATCCACATCACTCCCAACTTTTTGTTAGGAAGAAGCACTCCGTACGGTTCAGCGGGGAGAATTTTAGCCAGGGAATGGATCAAGTACTATTTCGGAGTCTTTGACGAACAGGGTTACGACTACAGTCTCATGTACCCGCCAAAGTATTTCAAATCGAGCGACAACGTGGAAATAACTTCCTGTAGCAATGCACCAGTCAACTACAGAACAACGTAAATTGAGAAAACTCAAAAATATTTTAAAATTTTTGAAATAATTAAAAAAATTCATTTTTCAATGAATTTCTAGGACTTGCGGAGGGGAAAGTTCTGTAGCGGGCATTCCAAAATCTTGCCAACTGGAAGTGGACCAAAATGTACAACAAACAAACGTTATTACTTCATCAATTATGGCTTTTCCTATCCTTCCAGTGGTAAGTGATACTTCGTAACTTTACTTTTACCATTCAATTATCACTTGGAAATTCAAACTGACGATTAGATAAATGGTGGTGACTCATTTTTTGGCGTTTGCTTATATATAATAATTGTGATAATACCTGATTACGAGTCTAAGGTTCGCCTTGCGCGACATTTATAATAATGTTAAAAAAACTCAAATTATTACTTGCAGTTAGTACCTTTTAATAATTTAAAATTAAAATTTAGCTCTCAAGTGATGCAAATTAATGTTACTTAAATTTGAGCCGTAAAAAATACCCAATAATTATTAATAATATTGTGTTTTGTAGGCCAGCAAAGTTTGCAATAGTAGCACTCACAATTCCAATGCTCCTAACAAGCAAAATGCAATGTGCGATGGGAAAAGCGTTTTAGATGTCATTTTGAGCAACGCGCAATTCAAAAACGGAGCGTAAGTAAATTAAAATTGCTGATTGCAATTTTTTTTTTGATAAAAAAAATAAATAAATAAATATTTAAAATTACCTTTAAAATTTGTAGTAATACACCATCAAGCTTGACAACACCTGCGAAAACCACCTTCAGCACGACTCAAATTGGCCCCAACACGCGAATGGCGCTTTACGTCGTGTACGACAACCTTGATAGTGATAGAAATGTAAATATTAACCTAAGAGAAAAGAAAAAAAAATCATAAAATAAATTAATTTTGTTCAAAATTTGAATTTTAGTACTACAGCGTCGGTCCTGCTATATCAAAATTTATCAAAGTAGACTTACCGCTCGAATCATATTTTGGTTTCACTACTTCCGAAAATGCCACCACAGTAAAAACATTTAAACAAGTAGTCATCGACAGTGATAGAGACGACGTAATCTCGGAAATTCAACCCTCAAAATCTACTATTTCCGGTGGGGATATTGTAGTTGCAGTGCAAACGGCAGTTACTGTAAGATAATCAATATGAAGCATTTTGTTTTTAAATTGTTAAAAATTGATCAATAATAATACCTTTTTTTTTTTTTTAGAACTTGAATACTTTGAAAGACAATCAGAATGGGTTTAGCTTTTATCCAACAATTTTAATAATTACCAACTCCACCGATTCATCCAAGTGGTCATCCATTTGCGAGTTAACCAATCAAAATGATTACAACATTCATTTGATCACTTACGCATCGGGCACCGTAACCAGTTATGTCAACGCCAGGTGCGAAGGAAGTCAAATACTAATCAAGGGCACCGATCCACAATCATGGGCGAATGAGGAAATTGCTACGTGCTTTAAACTGTTGCAAGAGAGACAGCAGGTGGATAGATTCATTCGAAGTCTTCCTTCAGTCGTTTTGCCCAGTATTTACAGTTCACCAAAAATTGTAAGTATTTATTATGCTATTATAAAAGACCGCTTAGTAATTTATTTATATATATATTTTTTTTTTTTAAAAAAAGTACTTGGATAGAATGTATTACAATTCCACGAACATATCTTTCAATATTGAAGATTCGACTGGATATTCCATTGATACTGATTTCTATATTGAAACTTGCCAAAATTTGCACACTCCTTACGAATACAATAGCCTCATCAAATGTGGTGTTGGGACTAAAAAATGCACGGCGGAACCAGCCAGTACGTCGACAACCTGCTTAAATATGGACATACTCAATGTGAGAATTAGTTATTTTTTGAATTAGCTCGTAGAAATTCTTTATTATTAAATTTCAAAAATACTAATACATACTGGTGTGTTTTTGATTTAGTCAACTTCGTGGACTTTTGATTGCAGAGAAGGATTTTCAGATAAGATAGTTCCTTTCGTTGCCACCGCTATTGGAAAAGCTTTGTCTAAAAGTGGAAGTACTACTCCTAAAGAATCCATCCAATTGTTTTCGTGGGTCTCTAGCATTTACGATGCTGCTAAACAATACGTAAATATTATTTTAATTATTTCGGTAAATGAATTTTACGAAAAAAAATATACTTACTTTTCAAATAAATATTCACAGACCAAAGTCCGAATTTTTGCCAATTTAAAAAGATCAACGACTCCGGTGTTAAATGCCAGAGTGATAGCGTTGGTTGCGAGCGAAACTAGCGCGAATCAAACCATAATCTTGTTGAGAGACGATGGAAGCGGAAGTAAATTGAAATAATATCTATAATAAGAATTAAAATTATTAATTTTAAAATAATTTGTTTCTAGATCCAGACATAACGGCTAATGACGGCGTGTACAGCGCTTATTTCACGCAATTCGGTTCCTCGTCCGCTTACAGTGTCACCGTAAAGGCAGACGACAATTCCGTTGCCTCTGTACCAACTAAACCATACCCATGGATTACGCACATTGATGATATGGGTATAATAAAAATAATTTTTTTTCTTCCTAAATTATTCTTAAATTCAAAATGCTTTTTTTTAAAAAAAAAAAAAGGTTTGACACGGACGGAAAAGTTTTCTCGAGAATCATTAGCCGGAACGTTTGTAGGAAACAGCACGATAAAAGGTTTAGACAATATCGAACCCGGAAGAATTCTCGATCTTCGAGTCCAATCATCCTCGGGATCCATGGTGACTTTAGCTTGGACCGCTCCTGGTAACGATCTCGATTACGGAACAGGTAAAGTCCATTTAATTAACTAAAATCAAAGAACAAAAAAACAATAATAAATTTTGCTTTCTAGCTGATAAATACTATTTAAAATGCAGTACCAATAAAAACGACGTGTCTATCACAAATTTCGGTACCAACGACCAAGTTTCCAGCGTTTCTGTAAACAAACCCTCCAACGCCAGTACCTTAGAAAGCGTAACCATCGAAGGTTCCATCGACGGTGCGCTCCACTATTGCGCTATCCGAGCCTGCGACGCCAAGCTGCAATGGGGCACGCCTTCCAACGTCGTTTCTTACATGATGGTCGACGACGGTCTAAGCACGGCTACCACCACCGTCATAGCTTTAGGAGTGGTTTTCGGAATAATCGCTTTAATTTTGATCATTGTCCTAATCTGGTACTGTTGCTTCCGAAAACCGAAACCGGCCAAAGAAGTTAACGGGACGGACCCCAATAAATTGAGACCCATATCTGGTGGCAGCGTAAAAAGCGCTTACGATCCGGTTCCGCAAGTAGATTTAGAAGCCAATAAGCAGTCGGTCAAGTACGTCCTATCTAATCCCCCTCCCAAGGACAACACCGAATACGGGCAGATGCAAACCACCAGACCGCAAAGTAACCTCTCCAATACGTCGGCAGATAATTACAGCAAAAACACTACAATGGTTCAAGAACCAAAATCGGCCTCGCCCAAACCCAAACCATTTAATTATCAAAACGTGGACCTTCCCATGCCTAAAATGTACGGATCTAATGCCGACAGTAGCAGCGACGACGATGACGTGGTGGCCGAAAGCGCTAACGTAGCCGTGCCGCAATTGCTGACCAAAACGGCCGTGATTGAAAATACGAAAATGTATCAAAGTTCTCCGCAAGCTCCGCCCAAACCCTTGCCGAAACCCGAAATATATAATAAAATTTTGCCAACTAACTATAATAGGTCGGGATACCCTTCACCGCCGAGCAGCGTGAGCAGTAGAAGCGCGCAAGTGTGAAGGGAAATAACGTCATAGACCGCGGGAATTAATTCATGGAAAAAGCCGAAATGGGTGTTTTGAAAAAATGGGAAGGGCAAATAAAAAATTACGGAGTATTATTTAGGAATTTTTTTATATACTGTAATTATATTGGAGATGTATGGACATTTTACGGAAACTAAAACTAAAAGGGGAAAAGATATGAAAAGTTTTCGGAATTGAAACGAACAAAATGATGAAATTAAAATAAATTAAAAATAATTTATGAGTGTTAGTTTAAAATTGAATTGTTAACATTCTAGTTTCTCAAAATTATGAATTCTTCACTCTTAAATTATTTTAAAAAAAAAAAAACCTTTTTTTAGTTAGTTTGTATATTTATTATTATTTTTTACTTATAGTGGAAATTTTCAAATACCAGAATTGTTTGATATTATTAATTAAATTTAATTTTACTGTTAAGTTTGTGTACTGTAATAATTATTCAAACGAGCTTAAAATAAAAAATGTATTTTTATAAAATTTAAGAATTATGTCTATGGTTGTCATAAAAACAAATAAATTTAATTTGTTAATTTTATAGATTGTGTGTTGAAATAGAAAATAAACTGTTTTTTTATAAATTAAAATTTGTTCAAATCCCCGGGTTTCTTAAACAATTAATGCCCAAAAAACATTATTTTGTTCGATTATAATCAGAATAACTCTAAATAAGTATTTAAAAATCTTATTTTTTGACTAGAAAATGTTCTTTTTTTTCTTTGCTCAAGTTTTCAAAATTAATCTGGAGATTTAACCGAATTTGTTTTTTTCCGAAGTAAACTAGTAGTAGATCTGGTATATTCGACGCTATCGTCTTCGCTATTTGTATTGGACCCAGTTTCAGAAGTTTTTGCTCCTCTCTTCAGCTTCGCTCTCGAAACTACGTCGCCCCCCTTCTTTTCATTTTTCCCCTTAATCCCCTTTGGTGTGCACGAACTAAATACTACCTTTTCTAAGGCAAAAAATGGTGCTTCGGCTAACAAATTTAAAGCAAAACCGCCGAAAAAGCTAGAAATTAATATCGAAATGTTGATATATTCCTATAAAAAATAATTTTTTTTTTGAATAAAGTACCGTACATGACTGTTGCATAAAAGCAACGCGGCTGTTTTAATAAAACTTTATATTTATTACAAAGGTTCCAATCAATGCTTGCACCTTTAAAGTAGACGCCTAGGGAATCGCCGAAGATCGAAACCCCGCACCTACACTAGTTTTAGTAACAATTCTAGAACTCTAGAAGTGGAACCATGTTCAGTTAAATGTACATGTTTTTAGTTCTAGAACGCCAGAACTACTACTAGTACCGGTAATAATAGCCAGTTACTAATAATAGTGGAGGAGAGTTTTCTTTATTGAGTAACTTATTTTGGCATCTACTTTGAATGTGTTAGCATTGATTGGAAGTTTTGTATGAAATACAAACCTTTATTAAACCTGTCGCATTACTAATTTTATGCTACACCGTAAATTCAAAGAATTAAATTTAAAAAAAAAAAAATGTTTTAAAAGTTTTACCACTATTCCATAATCTAAGTAAGTTGCGTCCGCTCGTCCACCGTAATACAATCCAATCAAAGTGAAATGTACTATGTAAATAGCGTAGGACAATCTGCTGACCGGAATAAAGCCTTTCCAAGCTAAGATTTTATTAATTAAACCTATTTCAAACCAATAGGGAGAAAAAAAATGAATTCTTCATAAATGATAATAATATTATTTATAATGAATTTTCGCACCTCCGTAACCGGTTGCGCAGGCGTAGATGATCCATCCAATAGTAAAACCCCAGGCTGGTCTGGAAAATGTTCCAAAAAAGATTTGCATTTTCCACTCCATGATTTTTTTGCCAGCTTGGTAAGGTTGCATGGCGTAGACCAGAGTTAAATCAATAACGGCTGAACAAACCCACAAAAACCAGACTAAGAACTATAAATAATGACAAAAAATTTAATATTAATGAAATTATTTGCATTTTATTTTTGATAAATACCAAATTAATTTTGACGTTTCTTCCTTTTTGATGAAGCAAATAGCCGAAAGCCATTCCGATCAAAACAGTCGTAGCTCTGCCCCATGGCTTATCGTAAACGTAAGCGTTATAATCAGTTCTTTGCTCAGGCCTAAAATATTTTAAAAAGTGATATTAAAATTTCAAAATAATATTATTATACTGTTTTTTTTTTTTTTTTCTCACTTACGTTACATTCATCGACGGATAAGACGCCAGATCTTTATAATAAATTAAAAACGCGGGTATGGCCATGGATAATATAAACATAACCACAAAATTAATTTTTCCGATAAGTGGTTTCCTAAAAAAGAAAAAAAAAATTCAAAACTTAAATTATTTGACAGAAAAATATATAATTATATATATATAGATATTCTTTTAAAGTTTAATGCTTACCAGATTAACGGAAGCACTATCAGTGGATATAAAACGATGTAATAAACAATGTCCAAACAAACGTACCAAGCTTGAGGTAAACACTGAAATAATTATTTCAAGTTTAAAATCATCAAAAAAAAAATAACACTTAAAAAAATTAATTTCATTGCACTTTTGTAGTTTCATCGAAGTAAACATTTATATAAAGCGCGTTCATCCACCATTTTTCACGACAAACGGCTTGATCGGAAAAGACTGCCGGGAAAACTGGACCTTTCCCGCAAAACACGTACAGACCGCACATAAATGACAAAAACAGCCAATATGGAGGAGATAAACTAAATACATCGTTACAAAATAATTTATTTTTAATTACCAGTAGTTAAATAAATTCAATGACATTTACCGAAATAATCGATGAAGGATGTACAAGGGATAATTAAATTTCACTCCTCTTGATAAATGCTTTAAAAGGGTATAGGAAGCTAAAAATCCACTGAAATTAAAATAGATTTAAAATGAATCTATAAATTAAATTGATTTTTAAAACCACAATACCTGATAACGAGAAACGTGTCCACGGCATATTCGGTTGATATGACTGGTTGTGATCTATACCACGTGATAAAATCCATCATGACCATCATATTTTCTATATTAAATTATTTATTTATTTTTTTTAAAAAAAAAAAGTGATTACATGCTGTAAAGTACGAAATAGTCGGTGGTTTTAAGTTTTCAAATTTGTTAAAATCAAATGGTTTGGCGGAATTTAATTTCGGCAATTGAATAAACACCGGATTTAATTTCGAAAATACACTATTTAGCTTTTTGAAACTGGCGATTATCTCACTGATTTTCGAAAGCAAATTAAAAGCATTTATTCGGTTTAATTTCGTTAAATGTCTATCAAAAATTCCGAATTTTAAGTACTTTACGGCATTAAAAAATAATAATACAGTACTTACTCCATGGAATGAAAGCGTGGATGACGAGAAAAGTGTGTCCAATGACGACCCACGAGATGGTAATTGCTTTGAGACCGTGTACCACTCCGATGCTATTTTCATCCGCACTCGACGAAACGTCCATAATTTTCTTTATATTTCTTATGGCGGAAAATGCCAGTAACATGGACGAACAGATGGAATTAGCCCCACCTTCATGAAACACATAATTCAAAAACAAATTAATTTTGGGTAATAAATAAATTGTAATTTGTAAATTTACTTTCAATTAGCACGTTTTCCGGTTGTCTGAGTTTATCGTTTGTCAGCGGCATAACGAAGCGTTGCGTCCTCAATTCGAGAATACAATCGTAAAGAGTGGCGAGTGTTACTAGTAAGATGAAAAATCCAAACACGCATCTGCAAAAATTAATCGATATTTTTTTTAAAAAAAAAAAAAAATTATTATTATTATTAGTTGAATATTTTTATTTTACGTTGAAATAAATTAAAACTTTTCACAAAGTATATTTTTAAGTTTATTTCATATTACGAAACAGGAGGAATCGGTTTCAATTGAAATATGTACGCTACATATCGCATTTCGTAATTAAGTAAGAAAATGAAAAATAAAAATACGGAATAAAATAAACAATTGTAACAAAAATACCCCACTAATATATTGGTCGAATCCCAAGAGTGCATTTCGGAAGTTTGTGTATAGTCGCCGAAAAATTGCAGATACATCGGAAATGGCACAACTAAAAAAAATTAATAATTATTACCTCCCACATGTCATAAACAATTTTAATAACTTTTAACTATTCGTATCAAATAAATTTTTATTAAGTTTTAAGCAAATTTTTAATCATTTTAAAAAAAATTAGCAATTTTTTTAACGCAATTTCAATTTAGCTTAATTCCTTTTGAAGCCAATCTCATTCAACATTTTTTTTATATAGCTTCAAATTTTTTTTTATCTTAATTGCTTACCATTCATCTAATTAATTTTGTTAAAAAGCAATTTCATCTTTTTGTAAATTACCTTTCATTCGTTTTATAGTTCAAATTAATAATTTTTTTCTCCAGCATTTAACTGATAGGGATATAAAATAATCGTAAAAGTATAAATTTAACACACGATAAATATAATAAAAAGTTATTAAATTATGAACTAAAAATTCACGAAATTATTATTACTTATTATTGTAAACAATTTTATGAACTTACATTGATAGGCTAATGATTGCAATTCTTCAAACGAGCACGTCGATGGAAAGCACGTACCAATTTTTAAAGGCTTTAAAAAAATAAAAAAAAAAATTCAATATTATTATAACTACACATAATTTTTATGATCGAACACCGAGTAATAAAAATTGTATCAATGGAATAGTTCTTACAACATAATTTAAAAAAGCCAAACAATATCGTCCTCGAAATCGAACTTCTTTGGAGGTATCGTTCATTACTTTGACGTCCAAACATTCGTAAAAATCTCCTAACCAATAAATATTTGCTTGAGCAATTCCAGAAACCATTCCTCCGAACGAATCCAACACTAAATTAGCATACAAATAAATAAAAAAATTATTTAAATTTCAATAAATAACATTTTTTGATGAAAGTACTTTGATGAGCCCAATTGAACTTTCCCTCCGGCGAAATCGGTTCCTTCAACATGTCCATATATAAGAGAAGATCTTGAAAGCATGCCCCCGAGAGGTAATGGTCGTCTCGCTGGGTCCTTACCAAATCCCGTCTCACTCTGCTCAATACATTTTCGGCCGATTGACCACCCGCTTTCAATTCACCGATCGTCCAATCGATTAATCTTTTCGCCGCCTCGGCATTGATTTCGCGTCCTTCGTTCAAATTATACTTTTCCGGGGAATGAAATAAAGCCACTAGAAATTGGTTAAAAATAATAACGATTACAAAATATATTACGCGACGACGAAACATTATTATTAAGTAATAACGATGATCCAAATTCAAATTAAAACAAATGCGTGCATATTGTCGTCAATATAAGGCGCGCTATCGAATTTTTCACGCTATTAACGTGGCACTTAGACTTCAAACAGAATAATATCTAATTAACAAGTGATTCAAAAAAAAAAAAAATATGTGTATTTGTTTAGTAGAATAACGTTCCCGGCAACAACCAAACGTTATGCTTTTTTTTTTTTCCTTAACAAAAATAGTTGAACGTCACGCAACATATGCGCCGAAGAGTCGCATGCACTCACTTCGCAATTACAGCATGTTCGATCTCCACCTGCTAATAAAGCACGTGACTCGATCAAACAATAAAAAAAAAAAAAATTTTGCCAAGCCACAACAGTTAAAAGTATATTAACAATTGATTAATTTGAATGATATTTATTTGACCCATATTTGGCCCTCCGTATTTATTATTATTATTATTTTTAAAGTTGTAAATTCTTTCGCTAATTCAATTGCAGATCAAAACTAATAAAATCCATCAAAACGCAATTATTGCTGTATTTCTAAAAGCACATTTTTTTTAATAGCCTCGCTTTGCGTTCGAAATGTATTTTCAAAAAAAAAAAAAAAAACGCAATGTAAATAACAGTTTAAAGTAGGAAATACTGTAATTAAATAAATGTAGAAAATATTGCACTACCGGCGTTATAAAAGTAATTAAACGCTATGTTTAAACAAATGGTACTGCCTCGTTCTCTAACAATACTAGATCAAATCGTATTATGGTACTGTACTTTATTAATATATAATAAAAATAGAAAAGAAAAAAAAATAATAATAATTGACAAGATTTATTTTCACCTCTATATTGAACTGTGGCTAACGTAAATCATGGTAAATGATCTAACTAGGAAGTAGTCGATTGTTTGTTTGTTTATCACTTGCTTTTATTATTTAATTTGCAGGGTTTTATTATTATACCCAATATACGAAATATCTTTAGCGTGCGTAACTGTGTGTTTTTTTTTTTTTTTTGTTATAATTTCTAACATTGTTGTAAATGATAAATATAAGCTGTACCGGTAAAATGTATCATTTTTTTTTTTTCAATAATTAATTTTTTTTTTTCCCAAACCTTAGCAGTAATAGAACGACAACATTTTTACCAACAAGTTAAAATAAAAGAATTTAGATTTGGACGTAATTTTCATTAAAGGAGTAAAATTTCTAACTACCGGTACTTGTAGGAATTAGAATTATTCGAAGGGAAAATAAAAGTTGGTTGCCTATCCATACATTAACTTTAAGGTATTTTTAGAATAAAAATTATTGCAAATTTGGTTGTCTTTTTTTTTTTTTTTTTTTTTTAAAAAAGCTGGATGTGCTGTTACCATCAAGCCGAGTTACATGAAGTCGGTTGTTTTTTTTTGGAAGTTTTAATGAACCAAAAAAAAAAAAAAAAGACAAGCCAAACAGCGAGTATAAACCTGATCGACTTTGTAAAAAGTATCTTTTAATTTGTAATATTATTTTTAGCGATCGTTGTTCCTAGCTACAGTATGCGGATTTGCTTTTCCGCCCTCACATAATTTGTTAAAACACCTGTATAAATATTATATACCGTCCCCTCTTCAACTATCGCGCGCCGTGGATTGAAACTGCGAGTAAATTTTGTACTTCACTCGCCGACTCAATGTTTATTAATGATATAGCATTTTAATAAAATGTTGATGACGCGCGAGTTAGGCCATTAGAATTTACAATATGTTTAACTCGGTTTTCTCACAATTTTCCATCATTTTTTCTCTCTTCCTATCACTTTTTAGTCCCGGTATTCTCGGAAACGTGAATGAAACGAAAGAATACGTTATCGTAAAACTGAAGCAAACTCAAGACCAAGGGGCTGAAATAGCAACGACGTGTTATAATGATTTAGTCCATTTTCTGAATATGTTGGACGAACCCGTCATTGATGGACGAAAACCCAACGGAGCGCATTTTAGTAAGTTAAAATTTCAATTAAGCTTAAGAAAAATGAAATGTAATTTGTAATAATTATTATATTAAATGTGATTTAGTGTTGGATGCTTACGGAAATTTGTTTCCCGGAATCGCGTTATTCAATCAGTATTGGTTGGGAGATTTTCAAGGATGCATCAATGCCAAAGTAATGCATGAAAATAGGCAAGCAGTCAGATTCCGAGGCAAATATTGCGTCGCATTCGTGCAACTACTATTTAAACCGTATTTTGTAAGTAATTTTCACATTTTTTTTTTTAAAAAAAACAGTAACTTAAATTTTTTTATAGATGTTCAAAACGGGAATCTGCATTCCTTCAACATGCACAGCAGCAGATATGGAACAAATTTCAATTGCACGTAAGCACCCAAAAAAAAAATCGATTTGTAAAGCTCACAATTTAAAAGATAATTTGAAATCTAACTATTGATCTTATATGTTTTCAGTTGCTCCAAAAGAATTAGTAAACGTCATTTTTCATCCTTTTTATTGTCAGAGCTTAAATCTTCCAAATCATTGGGATTTTACAACTTATGTTTCGATGTAAGAAGTTACTATAATAACAGTATATAAAATTTAATTTATTTTTTTAAAATTTGTTTATAGGTTTGTAATAATGATTCTTGTGAGTGCAGTAATAATGGCCACAATTTACGATTATATACAAGAAACTCGATTCAGACTATTGCTTAAAATGTTATGTCCTAGGAACTTAAGTACCGTACATTTTGTTATTATTATTTTTGAAAAAAAAAATCTATTTAATTATTGAATATTTTATTTTTAGACAATCGATGGGAGAAAATTCTACTGTGTTTTTCCGCTCGAAGAAATTTGACAAAAATATTCCAAGTGAGTCGTTCGGCGGAATCCAACTCTACGGTTTTAGCCATTCACGGTTTACGCGCTTTTTCTATTTGTTGGGTGGTCGTTGGACACACTATTATCATGTTTACTACCCCTGCGCTTCCATACAGTAATGCACATTTTTTATTTGCAGGAAATATAATTTTATTAATTAATTTTTAATTTGTATTTTTTTTTTAGGAAACATGCTTCAAGCTGGGATTGAGGCCAAAACATTGTTATACCAGCCAGTAATTGCCACCGAATACGCTGTGGACACATTTTTCTGCATAAGGTAAAATTTAATTTAATTATACCCATTGAATAGTGTATAATTAAATTGATTTATCAAAGCTTGTTGTATCCAAAACTCAAAGTGTTATTACGGTATTATTTTTTTTTACAGCGGATTTTTAGCCGCATTTGGCATGTTGGACTATTTCGCGAAGAAAGGAGTATTTAAATACGGAATTTACATATTTCATCGACTTTGGAGGTAAATTGTTTTGTTAATTTAATACTGTAGCTTAACATTTTTTATTTTTTAAAAATTTATTTTCGTTAGAATAATTCCGGCGTATTGGTTACTGATAGTATTTATGGTAGGACCCTACGCCCAAGCCGGTAAAGGTCCTATGTTCCCCTCAACGCTTGAAGATCAAGCAGTTTGCAGAAACTATTGGTGGAAAAACGCGTTTCTAATAAATATTTATTTCAACGATGCGAGGAAGGTTGAAACTTATTAATTAATTGATTTTTAAAACTTAATGAAAGTTTGCTCGGTTTTTATTTCAGTGTTTGCCGCAAGCCTGGTACCTGTGCTTAGATATTGTGTATTATATATTTTTATTTCCGGCGGTCACTATTTCTATACACAAGTAAAAACTAATATGAAAATTTTTAATCGGTCAATTTTTAATGTGAAATTGTTTTTTTTTTCTTGTTAGAAAACCGTCGAAAGCCAAACTCATTTTTTTCGTTTCGTTCGCGCTGTCGTTTCTAATGCCGGGTATTTTAATTTATTCATTAAATTTAGGCGCGCATCCCTCATCTAATATAACGTAAGTATTCAATTTTTTTTTTTTTTTAATACTACTTTTACAGTTAATAATATTTTTCTTTACTGATTTTTAGCCCAGAGCAAAGAAGCGATTTTTCGTATTGGCTTTACGAAAAACCTTGGGGTCGCATGCACGCCGTTTTAATCGGAATGGTAGTCGGATATTTGTGGCACAAAAAAGGGAAAAACATTAAAATGAACTTGGTAATTATTAAAATCTCTCTACAAACATGAATTGTTAGGCGAATTTACTTAGTTTACTACTGTACTATACTACTGTATTTAATATATTTAATTTTAATAATTTTATTTTTTACTGTTCGCCTAATAGATACTCGTTTATTGCGCGTGGTTTTGTGCCATATCCATTCAGCTGTTTTTGGTTTACGGAATGATTGAGTATAATAACGGCACAATACCTATGGAGATGATGGGACAAATAATATTCGGAACTTTCGCAAAAGCAGCGTGGACTTTGAGCGTCGCTTGGACTCTTTACGCATGCGCGACCGGATATGGCGGTAGAGTTTTACCATAGTTTTACCAAGCATTTTATTAATTACTTATTTTAAATTTATTAATTATTTTTTATTTAATTAATTAATTGTAGGTGTTATTAATAAGATTTTATCATGGAAAGGACTCGTTCCAATTAGCAGACTTTCTTATTCCATTTATTTGGTTCATTTTACGACGATAGCCGTCTATTTCGCATCGCGGGATGACGGAACGTATTTGGATGGCGGATACGTGGTAAATTTTTTTAAAAATTTATTATGTACAACGTGATTCAATAAAAAGTAAGTCAAACTTTATTTCATTTATCTCTAACACCTGATAATAAATCGTACTAAAATTATTTCCCCCCATATTTTGGCAATTGAGCCAACAACTTAATCTACATGTATTTAAATTTATAACACTGTGTATTGGAATCATTTCTAACTTCTCTAAATATTGGAAAAATTATGGTACAGTGTATGATTAATTTTCAGGCATTAGAACTAAATAGAATAAAGTTTGGTTTAATTTTTATTGCGCCACCGTGTACTACTCTGCTGTATATTACTAACAACGCTTAATCGTTTTAAAACTAATATTATTAGATCTACATTATCCCTTTGATGATTGCGGCGAGCAGTTTCTTTGGCCTGCTGCTCAATTTATTAGCCGAAGCTCCATGCATCGCTATGGAGAAATTTATTATACCCCCGCACAAAAATTTAAAAGATATGAAATTAAAAAACAGCCGAGAAAATCTCCTGACGCTACCGAAGCGAAATGAAGAGGTTAAGAAAAGCCCGCAGAAAAAAAGACAAATTATAAACCCCTCCGTTAACTTACATTTAAAAGATAGTTAATTTTGCTTTAAACGTTTAATAAAAATATTTTTTTTTATTAAGTTAAATTCTCTATTTTCTTTTAAAATTATTAATTACGTATTTACGTTTAAATGAGTAACGCGTCAAATTACTCATAAACGTTTTACCGGTCATTTATTTTCCAAAAATGACAAAATAATTCGCGTTTTTAAAGTTTGCGTTAATAAAATCATCATTTTTATAAAAAATTTAAATAAAAAATTTTAATTAAAAAACTTAATAAGTTTCCCTCTAAAATGACGCATAAATAAATTCTTTACACTAGTTGGATTATTTTTTTACAACAAACTAAAATTGGCCAAAGTTATCTCGTATATATTCGGTATAATAATACTGTGATAAACTACAGTACCAAAATACGACTTCAACTTAACCTTGTGTTTTACTCATCTGACTAAAAAACAAGAAATTTTTTAAAACGACCTAAAACTCTCACAAAAAAAAAAAAAAAAATTACCGGTATATTCTTTGCAAACATTATACGCGAAATAAACTTCCATTTCGGAAGTTCCAAATATCGTTAAATCTCGCGCGTGGCTTTATGAGCCAGACTAATGAGGCCCGCTTGGTGATCAGAAGGGGCCTCTCGCCGAGAACCTGATCCATAGCGATCCTCATTACTCGGACTCCCAATACTACAACCGCCGCAAAAAAAATAAAATAAAAATCTGACCTTTGGTGGTCCTGGGACCCAATCGCTGATCCTGATGGGGCTATGAGGTCATCAACTGTTTTGGCTAATGCTGTTTTCGTGAAATCATGAAATGACGCACACCAGTTAGTAAAATTAATGATGAGCCATTCGGATCCATTGCAGGCAAATTGGTTGCAGTAAATAAAAAAAAACAAGCCCACTATTAAATAATATCTACCGTGGAACTCACTTCACAAACGTTCAAACTCTGAACGAAAAAAAATCCTAAAAAATGTGAAAGAAAGCATTAATAATTTGTTTAATTATTTTATTATGACAATTTTCTTACCTTTTGCAATTTCAGCCACTTGAACAGTTTCCAATATACAGTATTACTTAAGCATCAAAAACCTGGAAAATAGGTACAGTTCTTAAAAAAATTAATAATATTTGAATAATAAAATAAAAACAGTGTAGACTTAATTAGTACAATAAAAATTAACTTACCGTTGAAGAATGTGTGCGCGTTATTTCACGATTTACCTTGGAGTAATCGGTGAAATAACGCGCACAAATGAAATGGCACACATATGCAGGAACACGCGGATGATAATCCACACAAATGTCAAAGCACGCGTAAGAAAGCCAGGCACATCAATGGCACGCAGATGCAATAGTACCACATAGATGCGTCATGCAAGGGCACTATATAATTTCCAAAAGGCACTTATCCTAGAAGAAAAAACCACAAATTTTGTTTTAAAAAAATTAAATGAACGTTTTAATAATAATTATCAGCTGAGTGCATGTTTTCTGCAGATCTCAGCAAAATGCAATTGCAGTACTTTTTTATTTTCAAGATTGGCGCAACGAGAAAAAAAAATTTCTTTTGTTTTTTCTGTAAACAATCGTAAAATGAATTTTCTTTTTATTTATTTATTTTAAATTTTGCCAACCAGCAGCATTCTACTTTTGTAAATATTTTTTCTTTCACAATTACATTGCGATTCACAAAAATTGTAACTTTTTCGTTGCGCCATGAATCAAGAATACCCCTTCACTCGCAAAACGCAGGCAAGGGCTACTGTAGAGCAGAGAAATCTCGGCATTGCAATCATAGAACACCCTTCTCCCAGTCGTAATAAGACTATAAAAACTCCTTACATATTTCGTACGTGAAAGAGAAAATTAAAAACCATTCACATTTAGATGAAAATAGGTGGTTTTTTTTAACACAAAATTAGAAAGACAATCGCTAATTCCCATTACTTATAATTATGCGCGATCTTCATTAGCTTCCAGTTAGCACTTAATTATTATAATAAATGTCAGCTTACCTTTGAAGAATTTGTGCGCGTTATTTCACGATTTATCCTGGAGTGACGCGGTGAAAATACGCGCACAGATGACAGGGCACACCTAATAGAGCAAAGCCACGCATATGCAACGGCACTATTATTTCCAATGGCACTTGTCCTTGAGAAAAAAAAAAACAATTTTATTAAAAATTTCTGTAAGATTCAATTCAAATTCTAACCTTTTTATCCCGTCTTAATTCGGGTAATGTTAAAGGATAAAGGTTACCCTCCACATCGACTTCACCTCAAATAAAAAAAGAAAAATTAAACACAAAAATTTTAAAAATAATAGTACCATCTGGAAATATTGCTGAGTCCCATTCCGTGTGCATCCAGTATCTTGAGGTGTATTTATTGTACCTAAATCATCAATACAATTTTCATTTAATTAAACATCATTTTCATAATTCAACATTCTCATAATTACTTACCCCAAAAACATGTAACACAATGCAAGTGCCAAGTTTGCCGAAGTCTGTTGCTTGCCTGCGTCTCTCGTCAATACATTTGGTCCCTTCAAAATCAACAGTACCACTTTCTCCAATGATTAAAATATCGATGAGCCTTTCGGGTTCACTTCACATCCACTTCACACACGTTCAAAGTTTAAACCACAAAAATCCTAAAAAATGTGAAAGAAAATATTAATAACTTTGTTTGATTATTTTATTATGACAATTTTCTTATCTTTTGCAATTTCAGCCACTTGAACAGTTTTCAATATACAGTATTACTTAAGCAGCAAAAACCTGAAAAATAAGAACTTTACAAAATTAATAATTTTTTAATAATTTTAAAAAATGGTCCTAAGCATAAAAAAGAATAAATAATTATTATTACAACATTATTATTTATACAATTTTAAAATTATACAATACTATAATTTTATTCAGTACCATAATTTTATACAAATCAAAATCTTATACAAAGTTATACAAATTATTTATTAAAGTAACCTAACAGTGTAATGTATATGTGGGGAGAAAACCGTAAATCATACAGATAATTTTATCCGTACGACATTACTACAAATTCTTAAACACTCCATTCTGGCCTAACAAATACAAGAGTATAAAGCCCTATCTAAGGATGTCCGAGACTCGTACAACGCAGTTTTAAAAACCCCTTCGCCTTAACCCTGCGTTCTACTCCTCTCAGACTAAAAAACCAACAACACATCTTATAACACGAGCTGAAATTCTCACGAAAAAAAAAAAACATTCCTTACAAACATCGCACACACTTTCAAACACAGCGAAATAAACTTCCATTTTGGAAGTTCCAAAGCGCGTTAAACCTCCAAGGTAGCTTTAAGAGCCAGACTTATGAGACTCGGTGGTGATCAGAAGGGGTCTCTCGCCGAGAGCTGATCAACATCGATCCTCATTACTCTAACTCCCAAAGCTACCACTCAAAAAAGTAAAATCAAAATCTGACCGTTGGTGGTCCTGGGATGCTGACCACCTATATTAAACCCAATCGCTGATCCTGATGGGGCTATGGGGTCATCAACTGTTTTGGCTATGAGGTTTTCGTATCAATCTTCTCCAGTTGATAACCGCATGGATGCGTGATACGCACATCCACGGGCACACACACACACACACACATCCAATGGCACACTTAGAACTATTACTCCAATGGCACTTATTCTAGAAGAGAAAAAACAAAGAGAAGATTAAATACCATTCACATTTTTACGTTAAAAAAAAGGTGCAAAGCCGCAGCTAATTCTCCTTTTCATGAACGCCATCTTAATTACAGTATTACCTCCAAGCAAGGAGGACGAGTAAGCTATAGATCGACTTAATTAGAAAAAAAATTAACTTACCGTTGAAGATTTTGTGCGCGTTATTTCACGATTTATCCTGGAGTAATCGGTGAAATAACGCGCACAGATGAAAGGGCACACAAATGCCAAAGCACGCGTAAGAAAGCCAGGCATATGCATAACCACACAGATGTATGGTGAAGGGGCACTATATAATTTCCAATGGCACTTATCCTAGAAGAAAAAAAAACATAAATTTTATTTAAAAAAAAATTAAATGAGCGTTTTAATAATAATTATCAGCTGAGTGCATGTTTTCTGCAGATCTCAGCAAAATGCAATTACAGTACTTTTTTTTATTATTTTTATTTTCAAGATTGGCGCAACAACAAAAAAAATGTTTTATTTTTGGTAAACAATCGTAAAATTTATTTATTTTAAATTGTGCCACCCAAACTACAGCAACAGCTTTCATTTTGAATACAATTTGACTATTTTAAAACACTTACTTTCATTTCTCGAATAATTCATTTTTGAATATCACTGGTAGAAGTTTACATCGACTATTAATAATACTCAACCGGTAGCCACGGCCATACCCTAGCTAAGCTTTACTCACGTAGCACAAGATGGCTACACTCGTAAAATAACAACTCTCGTAAACAGTATCAGAGATACGGAGAAAAAAAAAATTGATTTCATTGCGCTTTTATTTCGCGTATAACTATTGTAAGACACTTTAGTCTAATTTTGTGAATATTATTTCTTTCACAATTACATTACGATTCACAAACATTTTAACTTTTTCGTTGTGCCATGAATCAAAGAGGCGTATCGTAAATACCCCTTCACTCTCAAAACGCAAGCGAGGGCTACCGTAGAGCAGAGAAATCTCGGCATTGTAATCGTAGAATATATACCCTTCTCCCAGCCAGCTATAATAAGACTATGAGAACTCCTTACATGTTTCGTACGTGATTAGAAAATTAAAAACCATTTACGTTTAGATGAAAATAGGTGTTTTTTTTTAAACACAAAATTGGAAAGACAATCGCTAATTCCCCTACTTATAATAATTATGCGCGATCTTTATTATTTTCCAGTTAGCACTTAATAATAATTGTTATAATAAATGTCAGCTTACCTTTAAAGAATTTGTGCGCGTTATTTCACGATTTATCCTGGAGTAATCGGTGAAATAACGCGCACGGAATATATTCCAAAGACACAAACAAAACGGGAGTATTAATTTTGTGATCAAAGATGGCAGGTGTCGTAGAGTTGTTGTTGTTTCGGGATCACGTACGACCTAAAGATAGCGGTAATAATGTTCAACGACAACATGTTCACCAAGCACTGAATCTCCTGAGCTACTGCAATTTAGGTAATGAATCCTTCGTCGTGAATGCTTAGTAAGTGAACGCTTTGGGATGCCGTTGTTTGCTTCTAGAAAACGATGAAGAAGAGAGACTGCTTGGCGCGGCAGCCGTTACACAGTGTTGCAAAATAATATTTAAATTTTAAATAATTTTTTTTTAGTTAAATTTTAATTTTAATTTACATAATTATTACTTGCTCATTTAACTGTGCATTTTTTTTGCAGTAAAGCTCCGTCAAAATATATTTAATAAAACTTTTTTTTTAAATTTAGCTAATTCAATAACTGAAGAACTGTACGACAACACTGTAATCACCTGATTTTAAATGCCAGTCATCTTGATCCGAAAAAATCTTATCCGAGAGATTCATTCCTAAATTGCAATCTGTAATGCAGATGTTTTATTTTATTGGTTTTGTGTCATAATACTTTAGTATTTAAATTAAGAGTTCGTAATATGTTTTTAATAGTAGGCTGAAGAAAAATTATGAGCCAACTACATTTCGGATGAAGTTAACGCAATTTTTTTTTTTTTTTAAATTTTTGTTTTAAAAATCTTTTTTTGGATTAGGCGCCTGGAAAAAATTCACGTTATAATTAACTTTTGTTTCTTTGCTAAGCTTAATTTGATTTGAGGAGAACAGTATTTTTTCTAAATTGATAAACGGAGTTTCGATCATTAAGTTCAAAAGTAGTCCAAACACAATGCTGACGCTGAATACAACCAGAAACATCATCGACTTTTAAAGGTAAATAAAAAAGTATTATTAATTATTTCCATTGATAATACGGTACTGTATAATTAAAATGATAGCGTTCACTCACCAGCATTTCCACATCTAGATAAGTGCCGTCATCTCTCGCAGCCATGTAAATAGCAGCGACGGCAAAATGAACTAAGTAAATGTTAAATGAAAGTTTTCCTATAGGAACAAACGCTTTCCAAGATAAGAAACTATTTACAAAGCCTGTAAAAGAATTTTACCAGTCAAACAAAAAATTTAATTAAAATAATATTAAAAGGGTTTAACATTATAATTATTATACCTCCGTATCCTGTAGCGCAGGCGTAAACAACCCAACCAACAACCAATGCCCATAGAGGTTTATACAAAACTCCGAAAAAGAGATTCAGCGCTGGTGTTACACGCTTCTGTTTATCCATGTAAGGGAGGAACCCGAATTGTATAATTAATCCCAAGCCAATTGCACTCGTCCAAATGAGGCTTAACCAAAACTATAAAATAATATTGTATTATTACACATTGGTCATTTTTAATTGGGGATATTTTTGGATTGTGATAAAGGTGTCTTACTAAAACCAACTCATTTCAGCTAATTTTTATTCTTCCTAGCACTGCCTAAACTAAAGTTTGACGCTATTTTTCTTAAAGACTTAATTAAAACGCGCGAGAAACTTTAAAACTCTTCTTATAGCCTAGACAGCAATTCAGAAATGGATTGAACTCATTTTAGACTAATTTAGGTCTAATTGGTTTCCATTTTTTAAAAAATACTTTAAGGATCGAACATGCTCTTTCCAAGGTTTCGATAAAAAGGCGACTTGCCAAAAAAATCCGCTGAATTTAGAAAAAAACCAATGAGACTTAAATTTTCCATTATTTGAATTAATCTAAAAGCACTCCGATAATAAATCATTAGCACTAGACAGTGGCGTAACGAAGGCTCCCTCCCAACGCCACTGACAATTAAATCTAGAAATTTGACTGATATAAAGTTAGGAGTGCCAAAAATTAGCTGGAAAGAGTCGAGGACAGTAGATCATCTTTAACAGGAACCTTTTCTTTAAAAAATGACTTTTTTTTAAAGTACCGGTACCAGTAATAATTTTGCATTTTGGATTCTGATCCTTAGAAAATATGTATAGGCCTACTTATGGTTTACCGTATTAAACTTTAAGATTTTTCTTTTAGTGTGCCATAGATATCCAAAAGCCATTCCTATTAACACGGAAGACATTCGTCCCCAAGGTTTTTCATATAACACGAACGAATACTTGTGTCGCGCTCCCTTTCTATTAAAAAAAAAAAAATACACGTATTTAAAGAGTAATACAGTAGGCCTATAGTATTATTATCGGTACACTTTAAGTTGAGGGGAAAGATGATCATATGTCTACATGTAATAGAAGAGCGGTAAAGTGATATTTTACCGCTCAAATCGCCAATTAAATCATTATCTAGGTCTACTAACACTGAATTCAGAGCTGGGTGGGCAGGTAAATCCATTCCGTATATTAACATGGCAGGGAGAATCAAGGAAATCATAGAAAAAACGGCGAAAATTAATTTTCCTTTTGCAGGATTTCTATATAAAAAAAAAATATTATTAAATTATAAATACATTAACAGATTTTTAGTTTTTAAAACGTAACATTTTACCTAGATAAAGGTACAAAAATAACCGGAAGTAAGAAAATGTACAAAACCAGATCCACGCAGAGGTACCAAGCATGAGGCATGCACTAACAAATTCAATTTAAATTTTT